>APFE030662017.1:10178-25162 GCA_000404065.3 Pinus taeda | reverse complement strand
CACCCTTCACAGATTCGCTTTCCACTTCACTTTTATATAGATCGAGCTTTTGAAACAATAACCAATATTTCAGATCTTAAGATATTCAACCCAAAAGCATACCCAAGCCAAATGATCTCCTTTGCTTTATATAGGCAAGCTCTTCCTCAAATCATGGACCAATACCACGGGCCAAAACCATGGGATCAAAAACTGTGGGACTAATACCATGAACCAACCATGAAAGTGTGTGAACTTTTCTCCACATGAAATAAACTTTTCTCTGCATAAAATTCCGTGAACTTTTCTCTACATGAAATAAACTTTTCTTTGCATAAAGTTCCATGAACGTTTCTCTACATGAAGTAAACTTTTCTCTGCATAAAATTCCGTGAACTTGAAAATAACTTTGCTGCACTATAATTTATCATCTGAGTGATTTGCCATCAAGGAAAACACTTGTCTCATAATGCCAACATGGAGTTGTTATGGAAGAGAAGTTAGCAATAAAATTCCTCTAGTACTACGCTACTCACAGAAAACTTCGTACCTTTGTGACTGATTTTGGTATTGGCCAATTCACAATGACCAAAACTTTAGAGGGGTCAATCTTCAGCTCACCTCCTCCAACTATGTGGCCTGAATACACTAAAGAAGTTTTCCTGAATTCACCTTTAGACATGTTCAGAAATATTTTCTCATGATATCCAAAACTTTCATCACATGCTTGACATGCTCTTCTCGTGATTTTCTGAATATCAAAATATCATCTAAATAAACAATTATAAACCCATCAAGAAATTATCTTAAAACACCATTCATAGCACTCATGAGTGTAGCTGGAGCATTGCAAATATTGAAAGGCATAACCAGCCACTCAAACAATCCTTGTTTGGTTTTAAAAGAAGTCTTCCAAATATCCTCCTTAGCTATTCTTACTTGATGATATCCACTTATCAAGTCTAATTTAGTGAAATATTTTGCATTTTTTAATTGATCTAGCAAATCATCTATTTTTGGCAGTGGGTATTGATTCTTTAATATAATCTTATTCAAAGCTCGATAATATACAAACAAGTGTCAAGTTCCATCTTTCTTGGGTACCAATACAATTGGTGAACCACATGGTGAAGTCAAGGGATGAATTACACCTTTATCCAACAATTTCTAGACTTGTTTCTTAATTTCTAAACTTTCTAGAATTGACATTTGATACATACAGATGTTTGGGAGTGGACAGTCCTGTTGTAGTTGAATTTCGTGTTGAATTCCTCTTTTTGGTGGCAATCCTTTTGGTTCTTGAAACATGTCTCCATATTGATTGACCACATCAACTAATTCAGCTTTCATCTTCATATCACAGTCTGCAAAGGATTCTTGCTTTGTTTCATTCTTATACTTAATCATAAGGAGCATGAGACTCTTCTTGGAATTAACTAGTTGCTTCATGTCTCTTATGCTTGCTAAAGATAGACTAAGCTTTCTGCGATGGGCTCTCACAATATACTCCACTCTATCTTTGAACAAAGGATAGTTTTCCTAAAATCGGTGGAAAACAACTTTCCTGTCATACAGATATGGGCTTCCCAACACAATCCCAGAAATATCCACTGGCACAACATCTAATTCGACTTCATCAATGAAATTAACAGTGATTCCAAAACTGAAAATGCATTTCCGTGTAACTTGTAAATTAGCATCCTTGGTTATCCAACCTAATGGATACGATTTATGATGAGGCATGGTTTCTATATTCAATTTCTTGACCAAATCCACAAAAAATAAATTTTCTTGAGATCCATTGACAAAAAATATATCAGTATTGGTGTGTTTAGAAATAACTCTAATATGGAATAAATCAATTATGTTTTCCTCATTTGAAGTGTTATTGGAGTTATTTTTTGTGCTGGTGCTTGTCACGACTTCCTGTTTTCTTGCTTTTACCATGGATTTTCCCTTAGTGACTGTGGTTGTAATCTTGGTTTCATCTCCTGAGTCAGAACCCAAGCCTTGTTGTGCAACAATGTTTGTCCTTTGTTTCCCTTTATTGTTAAATTTCTTCGGTCTTAATTCTGGATGAAGCTTCCAGCAATGCGCTTCATCATGACCCTCCTTGGAACAATTCTTGCACATAGGTTTCTCCCCTTTTTCTTAACATAAGCATTTTTATTATGTTTTCCTTTAAATTTCTTCCCTTTTTCATCACTCTAAAATGGATTTTGCTTAGCTTCTTCTTGTACATTTTTCCCTCTTGCTTCAAGGTGTGTATCTTGAACACAGACCTCATCAAGATTCATGGGACTAAACATAAGAATAGTATGTCAAAGATAGATATGCAACCCTCTTATGTATTTTAGCAAAGTATCTTGTGTATGTAAGTCTACTCCTAGCATAAGAGATATTTTCCTAAACTCTTGAGTATACTCTTGCACATTTTTACCTTCTAACTATCCAAAAGTTTGTCAATTCATGATAGCTTTTTGCATATGAGCTAAAGGGTAGAATGGTCTTTTTATAGCAGTAATGAAATCATTTCAAGAAATAAAGATCTTACCATGTTTTTTGATCTCGTCTTGAGTCCTTGATTCTCACCATACAAGTGATTCTCCCTCCATTCTCAATGAAACCAACTGAATTTTGATATCATCCTCTTGAAGGTTTTGAATTCTGCAATACACCTCCAACTGACAAATCTAGTTATCCAGATTCTCTGCATTAACTTCACCATTGTACATAGGCAACTTGAATTTAACATCAAGCTTTAGAAAAGGTGATTTCCTAGTTCCTTTCGAAGAATGATGATGAATATAAGTATGGGTTGTAGTAGTGGTGGAGATGGTGGAGGTTTGTCTCCATTCCCATTACCTCCTCCTAAAGAGCCTTCTCCTTTGGGAGGCTTGGAACTTTCTCCTTACAACTTACTATTCCTCTCTTCATAGAGGGCCTTAACCATATATGTCATATCAAAGAAATCCTTTCTGAAGGTCTTCTCATCTTCTGTCATGATAGGTTCTCCTTCATGAGACATGATCTCTAGAGACTCAACTGCAACTTCTACAACTTGGGGATGTATTGGTGTAGAAGAGTTTGGAAACCTTGCTCCTCTTCCCCTTGAGCCAACTATAGGGCTTTCAACCATATTCCCTTCTCCTCTTTTTATTTTTAACCTTATAAGCATGACATAAACTTGCAAACAATTAAATATTTCTTTCACAAAGAAAATCTAGTAAGCAAAAACCAGTGATCTGATACCAAGTTGATCTAAAATGGAGCAAATTAGTAATGTTGTGCTAATTCCCCATTCAGAATAAAACACAAGGTGTTTATCATTTGCTTATCAATTGCTTAAGGATTCAATACTTTTTCTTAATTAATTGATTCCCATGGGAGTTTCTTATGTCAATGTTATAAAAACAATTTAACATAAAAATATATGTTGAACATCAGCAAAATAACAACAAAGATCATCAAAATACTACACACAGCAATCACATGATAAAGGAGTTCACCCCTCTTGGGCTACATCTCCTTGGTCCAGCTTCCAATGGCTTGGGCCTCTCTATTATTCTCAAATTACAACAAAAGTGTGCTTACAATGCTCAAATGCCTCTGAAACCTGTCTCAATGAGTTCAGAATACTAAAAAATGGATATCTAGCCTCTTTCTTCATCCAATTTGGATAGGAACTGAAGATGTTATGACTTCTCCCTGCTCTTCTACTGTTTCTTCCACAAAATGCTCCAAAATTGACCAAAACCCTCGTTTCCACTCCAAAATCCACTAATGGAGCAAGAAATTCGTCGTTCGGTGAGTTATATCCTATCAGTCGTATCCAAATAGCAATCAGCAAGTTCTGCAGGCTCCCAACACAACAAAATGTCGTGATTGTGATATTGCGGACCCATCGGGGATAATTAACGGCAACATATATAATCCTGCATCTGGAACATCCATCTCATCGCAATTGATGAAGTTCAATGACCGAAGGTCTTGTTAACATGGGAACAATATGATTACAGTATTGTGGACCCATCATGGTATTAAACTGTGATATATAAAATTCCCACGGCCAGGTCCTATCACAATCGGCTGCGGGAACATAACCAATGGGATATGATGGACCCGTCGAAACATTAAACTGTAACACATAAAGGTATCGCGTCTAATAGTCTTATCGCAATTGGAACTGTACTGGTGGTAACAACATAACAACAGGGTGTTTGGTGCGATTTGCGGGGGCTGATGCTTAACCTGTGCCTCTTTTTTTCAATATGCGATATGCGAGACCCATTGGCATCCTACCACTTGGTGCTTCCCCATTCGTTGGTACCCTTGCCATGTCAGCCAATCCTGCCACATAGACAAGTCAAACTTGAACTTTGACTTGCTCTATCTTCTACATACGAACTCAGATTTGAGTGGTGTTCACACTGTTGGATTCAGAATGACGAGCCCTTCAATCTAAAGTTGAGTTTGACAATATTCTGAAACTCTGATTTTTGCATAATTTTGAACACTTGATTAGCTACTAAGGCTTTCTTAGAAGAGTTTATAGTATTAAGAAGACCAAGATGTAAGAGTTTTTTTTGTTCTCTTATTAAAGAATCACGAAACGCATCAAAAGAGGGGGACTTGTAGTCTTCTCCTTAAGAAACAAAGGCTTCTATAGTAGAATGGAAGGTGGAAACAAACACAGAGTAGGTTGGTCCTAACGTAGTAAGAATGGAATAGATAAGGCTACCATCTTCTTTCTTAAGCTTAACACCTTCCCAGAGAAGTCTAAGGGTCTTGCACTTTGAACAAAAATCTTTAGTGGAAGAAAAATTATTGGGGTCCAACGTAAGAAATTCATTTTCGAGTTGACAGGCTCTAATTTCATTTTTAATTCCAAAAAATTTATTAATCTCTTTCATTGTTTCATCAAGGTTATCAATTTCTGCGATATGGAATCTAAGGTTTGGAAGAAATTGGCATCCATATCAACCCACTTGCTTGATCTTGCTTATTTTCCCATTTGGCTTGTGTATCTTCATCTTGAGGTTTAGACTCTTGGTCTGAGGCTATTCAATAAAGACCTTTACTTATAAGTAAATCCACCATGTAGGATAGCCAATGGAAGGAGTTGGTGTTGTCAAGAATAACTAGGCATGGAATTTCCATTTTAAAATAAATTGAAGTTGTATATGTTGAAACTAAGTGTTTCAATGGAAATATCTCGAAAAATTAGGCCAATTAAAAAAAAGGGCTCTGAAAATAGCTTCGGAATGAAGAAGTTATTCTCTTTTGAAGAAAACTTTATGAAGATGTCGACGAACCACATGAATGTTGGGAAGTAAATGATAATGTTATATTTAAAAAAAAATCCTTTCCAAACTTAATTTAATTATCTCACTTAAAAAAAAAAATACTTTATGTGACCCACTTTTATAAATAAGTGAAAGTCACTTTTACAATGGTACTTTAGTAACTATCCACTAAATTGTAACTTAAATAAAAGATAAAGTGACTTTAAAATATAAGTGAATCACTTTTTAAAATGGGTGAGAGCACTTTTACATAAAGTAACTTTAAAACATAAGTTACATGTGCTTTTTGAAAAAATAACTCAACATAAAGAAAGACTTGCACCCAGGGCCTCTATTCTCATAAAGTAACTTTAGACCAAGTGAGCTAGTTTAAAATGTTAGTAATTTTTTGAAAGGAGGAAAGGTTTTTTTTTTTTTTTTTAGTCTTTAGAGAATGAACTTACTTGAAAAAAACCATTTTTTTTCCTACAAAACAAAAAAAAAACACACAAACCAAACGAACAAGCAAAAGCAATACAAGCCTTACGGCTAAAAGTTAGGTTTAGCCAGAAAATAAATATTTTCCTCAATGTTTCTGATTTTTCGAGATCACATTAAGGTGCAACGGAAAAGAGCATACGCAGAAATGAAAGGTATAGATCTGGTAATAAAAAAAGTATAGAGGACTATAAACCAAAATAAATAGAGAGATAAATAACTATAACTGCAAATAAAGAGACTATATACATACAAATCTTAAAAATGATGTAGATAGGGCTACCGAAAACCTTTTCGCATGAAACGAAAGGGGTTCCTCATTGGAACATATGCTCCTAACACAATAGAGTAGTCTTCATCCTGAAAGCAGCCAGAAATAGTAGATCTAAGAAACGACAGTCAGATGCAGTTGTACTGGCTTCAAATTTATTAATGTAAAAGAAAGAGAATTTACATAAGCTTCTTTCATGAACAGTCACCTAACAAATGACCCTTCATTCTCTTTAAATTGAGATCATGGACCAATCGAGTGTTAAACCACATATCAAGTGTTGGTAATGCCGAGAAGAGAAAGAATAGTCGGATCACTTCATGTCTAGAACATATCGTGACCTTCAGATTGTAAGTTAAAAAAAATACATACTAAAGAAACACACTTTACCTAACTATACAATAGACCAAGTTGTACTTAAGTATTTCATACGTGTCGGAATATCCTAACATCCCCCCTTAAGAACAACTTGGGATAGGATTGATGTACAAAGATGACACAATAGAAGAAGGAAGGAGGCACTAGAGCCTAGTACAAAATTTCTTGATTTCCTCGATATTCCCTTGGTTGGGGACCTCCAAAAAGTAACTTCTTTAAAACCCATGAATTTCATCCTTGGAGAATTTAATTTTACCTAGGACACAAAATTAATTAAATTTATGGCTTAAGATTTAATTTAATTTTGCCAAAAAATTTAATTAATTGACTTATGATGGGATTAATAATTTTTCCAACCCTATAATATTTAGCCATGGTGTCTAAACATGAGGGACTGTGCACTAAATATTTTTTTTACATGAAGATTCTGCAACTTAATACATGAAGTGGCAACACCTATTCACTATAGATCCTCAACATTTACCCATCTCTGTGACACGAAATATGATCTAGTAGACACAGTAATATGTAATAAAATAATCTAACCAATTAGGTATGATTATTCCAAAATTACTTTTACAAAGACTCGATAAAAAACACTAGGACTCACTTAATATATTGACGACAAAATCCACCCTATCTTTGGGGTGAGGTTGGAGGGAAAAACTTTGCTAATCAGTAAGAAAAAACACCTCCTAGGGTAGAAATCGTTACCAAAATATTATTCTTATGTAGGTTGTTATATACATGATTGTCTTACTAAGATCATTTACATTATAACCATGCATAATGTTTTTACATCTTTAACAAAATCGTCAGTTGATGATGAAGTCTGAATGGCATGGACACTCGAACATGATGGATCCATTTTGCGTCACAAAAGGGTGTACTACTCTGGGGTCATTGATACAGAGTGATCAACAGGCCCAACAATCTCCCATTTTTCCTTTTCAATGTGGAAATAATCTCCAATGTCATTTTCCAAGGAGCTCAATATGGGATCACCTTCCACAAGGTTCTCAAAACAAGAGTCATCAGGAGTGGTACCCTTGAGAAAGATAAGATTAGTCTTGGCCTTACTTTCCATAGCCTCATTCTCCTCAATACATGTGCTCTCAAAGTCATCATTTCCAACCTGCGGCCCCAACAAGGGTTCATCTTCAAGATTCTCAAGGTCATCTTCATCTTGGTTAGCTAACAAGTGAGACCCCTCTTCTTCTCTCTTCTCTTGAAGAAAAATGGCTAAGGTATCTGTTATATGATTTTGGTAATATGCTTCTAGGAGGATAGCATTAGTGGTATTCTCTTTATATTCACATCTTATCTTATGAAGCTTCACCTCTTCATCATATCAATGAGAGAATACTTCATTAGAATTACATTCACTTACTAAGCCCCTGCGTGACCTACTATATTCATCCATTCTTTCTTGTGTGGTTTGGAGGCTTTCAAGATACAACTCTTCGTCACCCTCAGAGGAGGTGTCTTTCAATTCACTGCTATTTACACCTAGTTCCATAACTGGTATTTCCACATCATCCTCGTTTTATTTTTCATCTTGGTCTTCAAAATCCTCATCTGGTAAGAGAAAAAAATTTCCTTTATCTTGTGAGACAAGGAATTAAATGCACTAGTATAATCTGTGGGCCCTTCTCTATACTGCTTCCTTATGCTGTCGAGGTTTGACCTACTCTTGTTATAAAATTGAGTATGAATTCTTCATTATTGTGCTCTATCATATGATCACAAAGCTCAGAACATGAATCCAGTCTTTCCCATAGGTCTTGTTCTTCTTCAGGCTAATGTCGTGGATACTTTCTTTAACCATTTTTCATGATCTTGCTTATAATGCAACAATGGAGTCGCCGGGGTGAATTAAATTGCCTCCACAAATGCCTGCTTCACCCTACAAGCATTGACTTTGAAGTTCAGTGAGGAACCAGGACTTCGTTCCTCCAATGGAGTCGCTAAATGATATATCAATAATGTCCTATGGGGATAAAAAAACATATTTTGTGTCCCCGGAAACGACACCAAAATGTTACCACTCAAACTAATAGGGGATCTTAGGGGAATCCCTAAAAGCACAAATGCTAGGCCAAGGGCCAAGGGCAACAAATGGATTATTAGCCCATAGTCACCTCAGCTAAGGCTCTGTTATACTTATGGACTTTCACCGATGGGAGGAGACTCGATATGTGTGGGGTCAATAATGAAGGATAAGTCAATGGATATGAGTGACCTAAATAACCCTTTCCCATAATTTGAAGGATAATTATTGCTTTCTTTGTAAGCAAGGTACTAGGTAATCTAGGGAAAGGAAGAGAGGATTTGAGGGTTAGCTTTATGGGATAAGACTTGTGAAGAAGTTTTCCAATCCCTAAAATCCTTGTTAGAACTGGTATCCCAGATGGTTCTTGAAGAATGGTATTTCAAAGGAGAGGGACCACACGGGGCCAAGTGGACCTAGTCTAGGGTATGAGGAAGGAGTGTAGCAACAAATTATATTCTTACCCTAGACAAGGTGGACAAATGATCAAACAAAATATTATTATTCAAAGATGTTGGTTTGACCCTAGGAAGTACTAGCCTTAGGGATGGTAGGGAAAGCTTTGGTCCTAGAGCTAGGGCTTAGCTTTTCTCCCAAATCCACCCTCGGAATGTCTTAAAATTTGGAGGAGAGTGATAGGAAAGGGCAACGCAGGAGACCCTAGTAGATCGATTTTTTTTAGTGTCTAACTTGTCAAGAAATTGATGCCCTAGGCTCCCCAATGTGGCTAGACTTGGAAGAAGGTGAAGGAATAAGATTTTTGGTGACCACCCTTAATCGATCAATTCCTTAATCCTTGGGAGAATGGAGTCCATGTTGATTATGTGTAATATTTCTTGGTTCCTAGTCAAGGAGGCCTCAAAATTACTTCACAAAACCTCTAGGTCAAGTGAAAGAAATATTGCAACTTTTATACTTCAAATGCACAAGAGGAATGGATTATCAAGATCAAATTTTAACACTAGGATATTTATCGCATACCATATGGCCCATACATGTATTGAACATTATAATAGAGACACTTACACAATATTATGCAATAATTTGCATGTACCAATTAGCCCTAAAACAATGAAAAATCCCAGTCCAACATATATGACAAAAAGTAACAAGAATAACATCAAAATTTTGTAATTAAATGTAGTAGAGTATATTCAAACATTCAAAAATGACAATATAGAAGATTCAAGAGAAGATAAACCAATAATCATAATCAAAATTCATCCATAAATGCTCCAATTCATCATCTAGAAAAAGTGTGAAACTATTTAAAGAAGAGATAGATCCAATCCAAAGTGATGATCAGAAATGTTCTCACCTTGCTTGTATATATACGCATCTTGGGGCTCAAATTAACCTCATTGGCTTGCATAAGCCCTAGAAATAAAATAATGTACTAATAATACAACCTTTGGGTGACAAGCCCACCAAGCTATCTCATAAATGAAAAAGTAAGCCTCTCAAGAGGTTGAATAATAATCTATGCATATCGTAGGGCACTCTAAGAGGCCTTATGAGGTCTATGGGTGCCACAATGAAGAATAGGACCCTCAAAAGAAATGGACAAGGGTTTGAACCCTTGTAATAACCCATATTTCTCGAAATGACATGTGGGGGCACACAAGTGTCCTCATGGGTCTCCAAACAAATCGAATATGTTGTAGATCATTTGCAAGGGCTACAGGATGGTGTAGGTGATGCTACATCATCGTGCAAGTCCTCGATCATATACCAAGTGTGTGGTGTAGATCTAGGGTCAATTGGACATGATATATTAGGTGCATCCTCCTCGTCCAATAAGTGAACAATGAGCAATATCTGGATGGTTGTGGGCATCCATGGAGTGAAATATACTATTGTGAAGGCCCATGGATCTCAACGCTAACCCTAAATGTGCCAATGCAACCCTATGGAGTATTAGGACCCCGTATAGGGAGACCAAACCCCAAATGGAAACCATATGCAATCTTTCATATGATCCAATGTGTCCCCTAGCCTTCCAGTATAACAAGTCATTAGAGAAATCGAGTAAATTAGCTTACCTAATCATGGACCATCGGTGGGGACTTCATAATGGCCTTCCCTTGCATAATGGGCTTTAGGTTGTTCCAATGTCTTCTAAACTCCAAATGGGGTTAACCAAGTACCTTATTAGGTGGTTTCTACCTCTAAAAGGGATAATATAGATAAGGTAAATCCATAAGAAGGTGGTGGCATGTGACAGATAGGTGAATGAAGTAAGGGATGAGAAGGGGCATCCCTGGGTCACATGTTGGGGTAAAAGGGTAGCTAATAAGAGGGAAGCCAACACTTGGGTTTATAATGTGTAGGAGGGAGAAATCGTGGTACACGAGGTTCTCCAACCTTGGTTTTTCCACCCTTCATTATATTCCCTTTGCCTTTTTATGATTTTCTTTGATTAACTAATTGGGGCTCAAGGTGTTATAACATGATGTATAAGATATAGCAGTGAATTCCCCCTTTTGAGGAGGAGCAGTTCATCGCCCACTAGGGGTTAGGATAATCATGAGTTACAATATTATGAAGAAGGCTAATAGAACCTATTAAGAACCATGGCGATGACCATGATGACCAAGATGATAAAGTTTTATATACTTTGTTGCATCCTTAAATTAGTTTCCTTTAATTGATGTGAGCTTTAAGTTTTTTTCCATTTGAGTATTCAAAGGATTACACTCAGCCATGCCAAACTTGTTCAACAAATCTCCAATGTACTTCTTTTGAGAGAGGAATATAGACTTCAGATGTTGAGTTACCTTAATACCAAGATAGTAGTGAACATAGCCCAAGAAAGTCATTTCAAAACCTTTCCTCAATCCCTTCTTTATGGATGCAATGTAGCTCTCATTGCTCCCTGTCATCAAAATATCATCTACATATACCACAAGATATACAATTGTTTTTCTAGTGTTCTTGACAAACAAAGTTGCATCATCAAGATTGTAGTCTTTGAAGTTGAGTTTCAGAAGATGCTCAGTTAACTTTTCATACTAGGCTCATGGTGCTTTCTTGAGGCCATATAAGGATTTCACAAGTTTGCATACTTTATGTTCATGTCCCTTCACAAAAAATCCTTCAGGATGGGACATAAAAACATTCTCTTTCAGATCTCCATTCAAGAAAGCAGTTTTCACATCCATTTGATGGAATTTCCAACCATTCTGAGCTGCTAAGGCAAAGAGTGTCTGGATGGTAGCCCATTTTGTTGTGGGGGAAAAAATATCCTCATAATCGACCCCTTCCTTTTGTGCAAAAACGTTTTCCACAAGCCTGGCTTTGCACTTTTCAAGTGAGCCATCAACTTTATGCTTGTTCTTGTAGACCCACTTTCATCCAATTGGTTTGGTTCCCAATGGAGGATCAACTAGCTTCCAAGTGCCATTCTTTATCAAGCAACATACTCTTTTTGCATCACTTCTTTCCATTCATCATGAGAAGCGGCTTATTTGAAGGAAGTTGGTTCAAAAAATGTAGGCAAATTCAACCCACAATCATAAGAAACATCCATATCAACAAGTGAATTAGAATCATCTACATCACCTCCTTTTTACCTAATTGAATTTCTTGTTCCTGTCTTTCCAACCTCATCAAGATGAACACTTTCAAGTGTCATTGTCCTATTCCTTCTTTTAGCTACTTCATTTTGTTGGGGATTATAAGTCATAGTTGTTTGATGTTTTATCCCATGATGGTGAAGATAGTTTTCAAATTCATTTGAAGTGTATTTTTTTCCATTATTAGTGTGAATAAATCCAATATGATATTGTGCATAATTTTCAATCCATGTATGAAAGTTCTTGAATGTTTGAAAAGAATCAAATATTATCTTCAATAAATAAACCCAACACATTCTGGTGTAGTCATCAATAAATGTCACCATATATTTATTTCCATTTTCAGAAGGAACACACATTGGACCGCATAAATATGAATGAATGAGTTAAATTTTTCTATGTGATCTAGAATGTGAATCATGGAAATATTGTTTTCTATGGTTTCCTAGAATACAAGCATCACATTGCTCAAGTTTCCTAGGAATTGTAGGCAAACCAATAACACCATTTTTCTTCAAAAAGCAAAGGTTTTCATAGTTCAAGTGTCCAAATATAGCATGCCATAAAAGACTTCATGGAAATGTACCTTCATCATAATGAGAATTGTATGAGAAATTTTGTGCATGAGCATAGTTACCTGTAGCTTCATAAGTCTTTCTTATTCTATCCCCATCATGACAAGTGAATGATCTGATAATTTTATCATCTCAACCTTGTCATCAAACATATGAATGGAGTGTCCTTGCTGGTGGATGTGGACCAAGGAAAACAAGTGTTTCCTCAACTATGGGAGATATAAAACATCATGCAGAAGAAAGTTTGTAAGACCAAGAAATTTGAGCCTGATTGTGCCAAGCCCTGATGGCTTGAGTTTTTATTTGTCTGCAAAGTATACGTCTCCATCAAAATTGTCATTAAATTCTTCAAAAATATCTCTTCTAAAAGTCATGTGGCAAGTTTCTCCTAAATCAAGCAACCAATCATTTTTCCAAGAAGCAAGTGAAGCATTAAACAAGTCTTCAGTTACTCCAATATTACAATGTGCCACAACATGGTGAGCGGATTTAGGTGCTTTACATTTTCTCTTTATCATTGGTTTTACCTTTGGCTTGATTTCTTTCCTTCTCAATTCTGTCTCAAGGAAACTTGCATGTGGATGCATCATGTGATCCATCTCTATTGCAACGTCTGCAATGAAGTTTGGATTTTTCTCCTTGAGAGTGTTTGCGCCCCCTGCCTCTAAAATTTCTTCTTCCTCTTCCTCTTCAACCACCTCTTCCTCTGGAAGAATCTTGAACATGATTCTTCTCTCTATGTGCAAGACACACATCTTCTTCAGAAGACTGAAGAACTATCTTCTTACCAAAAGTTTTATCTCTCTCAGCAAATTTCCTCACAAAGGAGTCAAAGGTAATATCTTTGAGGTTTCCATTTGGTTGCAATGACTCAAGATAATTTGAATAAGTGGGATAAAGTGCCTTGACAAAAGCTATCAAAGGAATGTCTACTTCAAAATTAGTTACTTTGATATCATGCATAATAGATCTTACTTCTGATGCTAAAGAAAGAGGATCATCATTTTGTAATTCAAGACTGAACAATTTAATCATCAATTGGACAACTTCAAGTTTAGAGTGTGAGTCATAGAGCTCCTTCAACTTCTGTAAGGGTTCAAAAGCATTTGAAAATGGTGAAATATGACAAATCACCTCTTCATTTACAGATGCTACAATCAAGGCATAGGCCTTTCTATTCTTGTTTTCCCAAATGGTGAATTCCTTTTCTGAAGTGGGATTTTCAAGTGCATTGTCTCCTACACCTTTACAGACTCCTTTCCACAACTCATTGAAAAGGAGAGTGTTTTTGATCTTCTGAGACCATTCAAGATAGTTCTATTTCCCCAAGAAAACTACTCCAACAATATATGTCAATGAATGCATTTTAAATATGTGTATTGTGTAAAAAAGTACTCTACTGCCAATATACTATAAGAAATTGCACTTATGCTGGTAATATATGTAAAAAATGCACTCTCATATATTAAAACAAAGGTATTATTTGGGGGAGGTGGTTTATGGGGGAGGGTATATTTAGGGGAAGGTGTGTATGGGGGAGAGGTCAACCAGGAGTCACGTTATACCAAAGCGGTATTGGAGAAGGCAACTAGTGGTATGGGGAGAGCATTGTTTGGGAGGAGGTTGTTCGAGTGTTCAACATATCACAGTCATATTAAAAAACATAGCATGGATGCTTAACATACAACAACGCATACAACAAAATATTGGTGTGGCAGTGCAATGAGGAGAGGTATGAGGCTGTGTTTGGTGTGGCAGTGGATTGTGGTATGCGGGACTATGGTGTTATATTATATTAACCAAAGGGATATATACAGTGAATGAATGGTGACTATTGCGAGGGTGCCGAGAGTGCCGAGGGTGCCAAGAGTATCGAGGGTGGCGAGAGTGATGTAGGATCACAGTCGAGGGACTAGACTGTGTGTGGGAGGAGCGGTGGTCGATGAGGGAGCAGTGATATAATTGGTAGATACAAGGGCAGGTAATATCGACTCAAGTGTTCAAATGGCCTTGGAAGCGACTTGGGTTTGGTTATCAGCCTTGGAAAATAGTAATATTGAATCACCATAACAAAATAACATAAACTTTAGCAACACATTCATGCCAACACTCCATCATATCATTAACATAGTTACATTCATGCATTCACCTCGATGTATCGATGATCTTGACAGAATTGTAGGTTTTAACCCTGTACAAAAATTACTTGCATACGAATTCTAAAATACAGAAAATAAACAATGGCGAGAGAATAAAACATAAAACATATATACACAGAGATTTCCCCTATATCCCAAAACCAAGACTACCAGATTGATTTTTCATTATATTCTTTTCAATGTTACAATATATATATATATATATATATATACA
>APFE030662009.1:0-16731 GCA_000404065.3 Pinus taeda | reverse complement strand
TTTTTGGTCAATGTGACCCTGGAAAACCCCCTACAACTCTTGGGGAAAACCAGTTTGAGAGCTCTTCTTTATTTCTGAAAAAAACCTTTTTACAGCAAGAAAATTTCAGCAAAAATTATAGCAAAATAATTTTTTTTCAGCAAGCAAACTTATCCGTTTTCAGCCCAACAGACCACCTGGAAACTTCTCAGTTTTCAGCAAAAAATCAGCTTTTTCTACTTGTTCTTGCTGCTGTTCTGCTTGTCTTTCTGCTGTTCTGATTTTGCTGAAGAGCTGCCTGGAATGTGTGCCAAACTGCTGCCTCTTTCTCCTTCTTGTCCAGAAATCTCCCTTGCTCTCCTTCTCCCAATCTATGCATGAAAGAATTGAATCGAATGTGATATTTTCCTCCTTTTCCTCCCTTAATATAACTCCAAGTGACTTTTGGGTGATCCAAGTGACTTTTGGGTGATCTCTAAATCCAATGGTTGAAATAGATTTAGATCAATGGCTGAGATTAAATGCACATTTAAATTTCACTTTCTATTTTTTAATTCACCCACTTTAATAAAGACCCACTTAGTCATTTATTTCCAAAGTCACTTTTCCTTTCTAATTTTTCATTGACTTTATAAAAGTCACTTTAAAATTAGACTTAGTAACTTTATCACTTAAAGTCACTTTTAAATTAGATTTTAACTTTATGAAAATTATAAAGTCACTTTAGGAGAAAAATTAAAATCTTTTGGACATTTTTCCCTAGGCCAAATATCAAAGCCTAAGGGAACCACCTGTCCTCCGGTACCAAATTTTAACAATTGTCATGTTATAATGTAAACCCATTTTGCATGTATATGATGTAAATAATTTCCGCAGATATATGTCATGTAATTGCCTAGGTAAACCCATTTTTCTGGTGAAGATCTACATTACGAGAGGTTTTTTGTCTCACCGATCCATTCTTGAATGGTCAGTAGAGTTTTCATTCAGCTTTACCCCAAAGTCAAAATGAATTTTGTCACTGAAATCTTAGGCGAGTCCTAGCTTTATAGATCAAGTCTATGTAAAAGTGATTTGGGAATAATCTTAAGTATTTGGTTAGGTTATTTTATTACGAATTGCATAGTCTGCTGGATTTTATTTATGTCGCAGAAATGGGTAGTCTGTGAGTGTCTATTTCAGTGGGTTTTCCCCCTTGTGATGTAAAGCGTCCTGAGGGTTGGAAAAATAATTTATCACCTCATAAGTTAATTAATTAAATTTTCTGGCCAAAATTAATTAAAAACCTAAGAAAAAAGTTAATTAATTCTAGGTCTTAGATAAATTTAAATTCTCCAGGGAAAATTCGTTGGTTTTTAAAAAATTAAATTTTAAGAGGTCCAGGGACTAAGGTAAATTAATTATTTTGCTAAATTTTAAGCCTTTGGTCCTTAGGGTTAAGTCAAAGTCAAAATTTTGAGGAAATCTATTCAAAAATTTAATTTTTGAATTAATTAAAATTCATTTAATTGAAAAATTCAAATTTCCTCAATAAATTAAAATTTCGACGGATGACATTAAAAGAAATTTTAATCCTCATCAACGGTCGAGATCGCTTTGACGAGGCACTCGAACTAGCCGTTAGGGGATTTATCTTTAAATAGGAGGTCATTTTGACAGTCAGGATCATCTAATCTCTAGATCGTGTACTAAGCTCTCAAGCTCTCTTGTATATTTTTTTGAATTAATGCAAAAGCTTTGGAGTTTCAACCTGTTGTAGTGTTCCTCTTCATGAATTTATGTTTACATTGTTTTAATTTCCGCTTAATATTATGTGAAAACTATCAATTAATAGCTCTCTTAGAATAATCTGAATACAGGTACCTTATTCAGTTTGTTGAATCTAGGGTAACATTTTTAATTTTGATTGAAGTAGCAGGTATATCTATTTCTTCATAATTTTATTATTGTTCTATTTCTCTACTTGATTTGATGGTTGATCTAGTGTTTGCAAAAGATCTCTCAGGTTCTCATTGAGCGTTTGGGGATAGTCTTTAGTTGGACCAACCAACTCTCAACACATATTTTCTGAAGAGCCTACTCCATATAAGCCTCAGAATTTATCTAACGATAATATTTTTTCTGCAGGGTGTTTTTGGGCTAGTACCTCTTTAAAATTTCAAAATCTTTTAAATATTTTTGTGGAAATTTTGATAGATCTGGCTATTAAGAGCCTTAGATTATCAGATTTGGGAGCGGAGTCAGACTCATAATCCTCAGATCTGATAGATCTGTTAATTATTTGTATAGATCTGTTATTTACTTATGTAGATCTGAAATTTCGTAACAAAATTTTGAATTTTAACACTTGGCTTTTTGGGATTTTCTCTATTTTGTACATATCGGGTATTGGGTTTTTCTCTTTTCACTTGTGCAGGAATAGATCTGAAAAATCAACCAAGAAAATCTTAAGATCTGAGCTAGATCTAGACCCTGGAGGGCAAGATCTGGGCTCAAGGATTGTTTGCAGGAATAGATCTAAGAAATCAGCCAAGTAAATCTTCAGATCTGAGCTAGATCTAGACCTTGGAGGTCAAGATCCGGGCTCAAAGATTGTTTGCAGGAATAGAGCTGAGAAATCAGCCAAGTAAATCTTCAGATCTCAGCTAGATCTAGACCCTTGAGGGCAAGATCTGGGCTCAAAGATTGTGTGCAGGTATATATCTGAGAAATCAACCAATTAAATCTTCAAGTCTGAGATTTTTCAAGCAGATCTGAGGGTTTTGAAACAGATCTAGGCCCTGGAGGGCAATATCTTATCCCAAACCTTTTTACAAGGCCATCCATTAAAGATTTTGCAATGAATCTGAAGATCTGAAGCAAAATAATTTTTTTCAGAACACGGGTTTCAAGTTTTGGGGCTCCTAAGCCCATATCTGCCTTCTCCTAGCCCAACACTAGTTCTATTAGGTCTAGTGCTAGCTCTCATTGGCCCTAGATTCCCTTGCTCCATTTATGATTTGAATATTTGATTTTCTGAAGCTAATCCTTGGTGGGCTTTTGCAGAAAATTTGGTAGAAATTTGTGTTTCAGATATTGAAATTTTTTTGGCAACTTGGGCAAGTGATCTTCAAGGCCTAGAGCCTAAGGGTTTGATCTCTAAACCATCTTTTTCATCACTGTTTGCTAAAACAGTCATATACCTTTCTAATAGTGGTGAAAAACACATCTAAGTGGTTTGAAATTAACTAAAAAATTGCTAAATACATTAATAAGTAGTTTATGTTTGATGTGTATCAAGTATTTGGCCTAGATCTACATTTTGGGTCACTGCTATCTCTGAATAATTCTATTTCTGAAGTCTGAAATATAACAATGGAAAATTTTCATGTGGGTTAGCCTAAAATCAATTCCTAAGTTGTCTAATACATTAAGCAATTAATTTCTTGAGTTGGGCATTCATCATTACACTTATTTCATGTTTTAATTGTTGGCTATAATAAGTATATCAAATCTGATATAATTCTGGAAATCACATCACAATAGGCTGACATTTTTTTATAATTCATGTGGACAAGTTTGGAAAAATTTCGGTAAATTTTTGGCATAAAGATATCATTGATAGCTTATTGTTTTCATTGTCATATTGTTGTTGTCATAAAGTTTTTCTTACTGCTATCCTAAAAATTAATTTCTGAAAATTAAGTACTCTGTCATGGAATTGTGATAAAATGCATATCCTTTGTTAAATAAACTGAGTATTTTCTTTTAGCATCTATTGACATTGATATCGAATTGCAAAGTTGTTTGTGTTCTCTTTGAGCTAAATTGTATCAAGAAGATTTGATATAAGCTGGTGTTTTAACTATAGTATCTTCAAGAATTTATTTTCTAAGTGTTCATCAAAAAAAAAGGGCAAGCATTTCATTTGGGTAATTGAGGGCTTTTGCGGCATAAGTGTTTTTCCGTTCTCAAGTCTAACTTCATCTCATCTTCTGGTGCATATGCATATAAATTAACTTTGCATAGATAAAATTTACTTCCAAGTATAAGCTTGGTCAATAGACAAATAGATCTCCATCCATCTTTTCTTGAGAAGCTTGTTTTAATAGTACTTAAAACGGTGACCTTGCAGTCGTTAGAGCTACAGTTCTCTGCAACGCCAAAGGCACCGGGTATGTTAAAATTTCAGGAGAGGTATCGTTAATCACACTTTAGTGTCATTTCCCTGATCTTCTCAGTGCAAATTACTACGAAATCAGGCTCAACACAAAAAGGATTGAAGGGTTCAAATTTAAATAAGCATTTAACTAAAATTAACCAAGATTCTTGCATCTCACATTAGTTTTAGGATCTACATTTCATATAAAATAGTCATTCATCTAAGCAGCAATTATTAATCGATTACTTGGTATTAATTTCCCTAGCAAGATCGTTGACTCCGTAAGGCACTAGTATCAATCATTTAAAATATAATCAAATCCTATAAGTCTTGCAAAATCTTAATCAAATACTTGATCACTTTACTGTGTCTCCCGAACTGGTTGGTTCCCAACTAGTTCTTCTTCATTCCACTTTTCCATAGGGTCTAACCCCCTTAGCCTGTTGTAGGGAGATAGCTTAAACGGAGAGATTGGGGATCAGGGTGACAACCCCCGATCTGAGTCGTTGTCGCGGTGCCTAGACATTCTGTGCAACAACATTTTTTGGCGTCGTTGCCGGGGATATTTTATTCTCGGTGCTTCAACGACATTTTATCTTCATTCTCCTCGTATCATCTTTATCATTTTTTCCGACAAAGACAACATTTTTTGGCGCCGTTGCCGAGGACATTTTATTCTTGGCGTTTCAATGACATTTCCTCATCATTCTTCTCATATCTCTTCTATTCATTAGCCTGTCAAATGGCACAACATTTCCTGGCGTCAATTGATCTTTTCATCGCCCTACCTTTCATCATCTCATTAATCGTTTCATCTACACCTTTAGCACCTAGACATTTCAGTTCGTTTCTTGTTTGAGTGGCGACTCCACTTCTTCCATTTATTATTTCTCAGACAAGAAGCCCTCTCTTATTTCCGGTTGTTTGTTGCTTTTGGATCCTAGAGTTAGATTCATGTTCAAGTGGCGACTCCACTTCTTTCATTTCTTACAAGAATTTCTACTAGAAGCTCGCTTCTAGTGGATCTCTTGATTTTCTTGAGCAGGGGTCTCTCTCTATCATCCATTGGTCCCTCATTAATCCTTCTGGAAATTCATCATGGATGATTCGTTTACCCCGTGTCATTTTACTGATTTTCTCCATGATATTCCGGAAGTGGCCATTCATAAATTGTCTTTGTTCTCGGGTGGTGATTCAGTCGTTGTTAGAAAGCATCTATGCAGGGTTACTCATACAATACTCCGATATTGTCGATCTCCCCAATATGATCATGAAGATGTCAAGATGCGTCTATTTGCCTTTTCTTTAGAGGGTGATGCTTTGAGTCAGTTTAATAATTGTCCTGAAGATTCTTTCGCTTCTTTACAAGACATCGTCAATGCTTTTAAAAATAGATATGGTTATCAAGATACCTCGCCTTGTGCCCCTAAAATTATGCAATAGAATGAAAGTGATCTTGTAAAGGATCCAATTTTCAATGAAAGATTTCAAGACAATTCTCCATATCAAAATGTGCCATCCACTTGTACCGTTGCAAGTCAAATCCATGATAGTGAAAAAACAAGGACAAGTTGTCAAATCAGTGTCGACAATGAAAGGGAAAATTATAAGCAAATTATAGAAGAACTAAAGCAGTTGGTTAAAGACATGAAGTTCAGTCAAACACAGCTGGTAAAAAATATAGAGCTTAATCAAGAGAAATTTGTAACTAATTACGTCAAGGATATGAGAACTTTATACACTCAACTGGAAAAATGTGATGAGGAGATGGAAATCATGATAATTAAATACTCTGATCACGTAACCACCGTAGTAGAAAAGTGTGCTCAAAATATGGAGGATATGAGGACAGACATGCAGAAGGAAATGGAAACCATGAAAGTTAATCATGATAGAGAAATTAATTCTATGCAAAGCAAGTTATTAGCCCTAGAGGAAAATATGACAATCATGGAATTTAATCATTCAAATCACGTGATTGCCATGGAAACAAGTTATCAAGAAGAAATAAGTTCGATTCAGAACAGATTGTTAACTATGGATGAAGAAATGACCATCATGAGATTCGATTATAATAATCAGTTAGCTATCATACAAGCAAATCATGAAAAAGAGATAAACTCTATGCAACATTGCTTGATGACCATAAAAGCAGATAAAGACAAAGTAATAAAAGATATGGAAGCTAGTCAGATATGTCTTTAGAATAAGTTATTGAGCATGGAGGAAGACCATGCCAAGGAAGTCAGTGCTATGAAGGTTGAACACTCTAACCAGATGGATGCCATAACAATATAGGTACAGAAACTTCAGCATCAGTCAGAGGATGAAAGAAACAAGGAAATGTCAACAGATCATAAGCCTCCCTATCTGCTACAGCAAGCTCCATCTTATTATGAGGTCCTTTGTTCCATTGAAAAGTGGCTAATTGAAGGTGACCTGGATAAAATGGAAATTAATAATCAATTTGATACTCACATGGTTAATCCACCAGTCATAAAAGATCAAGTTATAACTCATGAGTCATGACCCTTGTGAGACTGATCCACCATTCTTGACAGATCAGATGCAGAATGAAGAGAGATATGTTATGCATATCTTACATACTTCATCTGAGAGTTTTGAAACAGAATGTTCCACATCATCAATGATACAGCCTGCCACAAATAAAAAGCGCAAGAGAGCGAATGAGAAAGTGATTTGATACATCAAATGGTCTTGAACAACTTGGTTTTCGGATAGGAAAAAGTCCTAATGTATGCAGAATTGGACATGGCACATCCGAGAAACAGTCGACAGATTTGCCTAAAAGCAGGCAAATGCTCAGTATGCACTATATTGAACGCATCTGATACCATGGGGCATCTTTGTATTGTATTTCTAACATTATGCCCTGTTATTTCAGCATTTCATTTTGTAGTTAGATTTGGTTTTTCATATTGCTAGACTAGTTAATAAATGAAGAGCTTATATATTTCCTGTGCTTAACGTTATATGATGATTTTTGAATGGAAGCTACTTATGTTTTGTTGTGTGTTGTGTGGATGCAAATTCTGGATTCTCACATTCCTCCGTTGTAGCAATGTGTCCCCAAGTAGAACCAGATGTTGACCACTACGTGTCAACGACCCATGGCAGTACACCCCCTTTTTTCGCAAAAGAGATACCACTTGATCGATGTGTCTGCGTCGCCCACCTATTATCATCAGCCTGATTGTCATGTTATAATGTAAACCCATTCTGCATGTATATGATGTAAATAATCTCCGCAGATCTGTGTCATGTAATTGCCTAGGTAAACCTATTTTTCTGGTAACGATCTACATTCCGGGAGGTTTTTTGTCTCACCGATCCATTCTCGAATGGTCGGCAGAGTTTTCCTTTAACCTTACCCCAAAGCCGGAATGAATTTTGTCATCGGGATCTTAGGCGAGTCCTAGTTTTATAGATTGAGTCTATGTAAAAGTGATTTCGGAATAATCCTAACTATTTGGTTAGGTTATTTTATTACGAATTGCTTAGTCTGCTAGATTCTATTTGTGTTGTAGAAATGGGTAGTCTGTGAGTGTCTATTTCAGATTGGTTTTCCCCCTTGTCATGTAAAGTGTCCTGAGGGTTGGAAAAATAATTTATACCCTCATAGGTTAATTAATTAAATTTTCTGACCATAATTAATTAAAATCCTAAGCAAAAAATTTAATTAGTTCTAGGTCCCAAGTAAATTTAAATTCTCCAGGGAAAATTCTTTGCTCTTTAAAAAATTAAATTTTAAGAGGTCCAAGGACTAAGGTAAATTAATTATTTTGCTAAATTTTAAGCCTTTGGTCCCTGGGGTTAAGTCAGTCAAAATTTCGAGGAAATTAATTCAAAAATTTAATTTTTGAATTAATTAAAATTCATTTAGTTGAAAAAATCGAATTTCCTCAATAAATTAAAATTTCGACGGATGAGATTAAAAGAAATTTTAATCCTCATCAATGGTCGAGATCACTTTGACGAGGATCACTCGAATTAGCCGTTGGGGGATTATCCTTAAATAGGAGGTCATTTTGACAGTCAGGATCATCGGATCTCTAGATCGATACTAAGCTCTCAAGCTCTCTTGTATACTTTTTTAAATTAATGCAAAAGTCTTTAGAGTTTCAACGTGTTGTAGTGTTCCTCTTCATGAATTTATGGTAACATTGTTTTAATTTCTACTTAATATTATGTGAAAGCTATCAATCGATAGCTCTCTTAGAATAATCTGAATACAGATATCTTATTCAGTTTGTTGGATCTAAAGTAACATTTTTAATTTTGATTGAAGTAGCAGGTATCTCTATTTCTTCATAATTTTATTGTTGTTCTATTTCTCTACTTGATTTGATGGTTGATCTAGTGTTTGCAGAAGATCTCTCAGGTTCTCATTGAGCGTTTGGGGATAGTCCTCGATCGGACCAACCAACTCTCAACACATATTTTTTGAAGAGCCTACTTCATATAAGCCTCAGGATTTATCTAACGATAATTCTTTTTCTGCAGGGTGTTTTTGGGCTAGTACCTCTTTAAAATTTCAAAATCTTTTAAATATTTTGTGGAAATTTTGATAGATCTGGTTATTAAGAGTCTTAGATTATCAGATCTGGGAGCGGAGTTGGACTCATACTCCTCAGATCTGATAGATCTGTAAATTATTTGTATAGATCTGTTATTTACTTGTGTAGATCTGAAATTTTGTAACAAAATTTTGAATTTTAACACTTGGGTTTTTGGAATTTTCTCTATTTTGTACATATTGGGTATTGGGTTTTTCTCTTTTCACTTGTGCAGGAATAGATCTGAGAAATCAGCCAAGAAAATCTTAAGATCTGAGCCAGATCTAGACCCTGGAGGGCAAGATCTGGGCTCAAAGATTGTTTGCAGGAATAGATCTAAGAAATCAGCCAAGTAAATCTTCAGATCTGAGCTAGATCTAGACCTTGGAGGGAAAGATCTAGGCTCAAAGATTGTTTGCAGGAACAGATCTGAGAAAACAGCCAAGTAAATCTTCAGATCTGAGCTAGATCTAGACCCTGGAGGGCAAGATCTGGGCTCAAAGATTGTTTGCAGGAATAGATCTAAGAAATCAACCAATTAAATCTTCAGATCTGAGATTTTTCAAGCAGATCTGGCGGTTTTGAAACAGATCTAGGCCCTGGAGGGCAATATCTTATCCCAAATCTTTTTACAAGGCCATCCATGAAAGATTTTGCAATAAATCTGAAGATCTGAAGCAAAATAATTTTTTTCAAAACACGGGTTTCAAGTTTTGGGGCTCCTAAGCCAAGATTTGCCTTCTCCTAGCCCAACGCTAGTTTTATTGGGCCTAGTGCTAGCTCTCATTGGCCCTAGATTCTCTTGCTCCATTTATGATTTGAATATTTGATTTTCTGAAGCTAATCATTGGTGGGCTTTTGCAAAAAATTTGGTAGAAATTTGTGTTTCAGATATTGAAATTTTTTTGGCAACTTGGGCAAGTGATTTTCAAGGCCTAGGGTCTAAGGGTTTGATCTCGAAACCATCTTTTTCATCACTGTTTACTACAGCAGCCATATACCTTTTTAATAGTGGTGAAAAACACATCTGAGTGGTTTGAAATTAACTAAAAAATTGCTAAATACATTAATAAGTTATTTATGTTTGATGTGTATCAAGTATTTGGCCTAGATCTACATTTTGGGTCACTGCTATCTCTGAATAATTCTGTTTCTGAAGTTTGAAATATAACAATAGAAAAATTTCATGTGGGTTAGCCTAAAATCAGTTTCTAAGTTGTATAATACATTAAGGAATTAATTTCTTGAGTTGGGCATTCATTATTAGGCTTATTTCATGTTTTAATTGTTGGCTATAATAAGTATATCAAGTCTAATACAATTCAGGAAATCACATCACAACAGACTAAAAAAAATTTATAATTCATGCGGACAAGTTTGGAAAATTTTCGGTAATTTTTGGCATAAAGATATCATTGATAGCTTATAGTTTTCATCGTCATATTGTTGTTGTCATAAAGTTTTTCTTACTGCTGTCATAAAAATTAATTTTTGAAAATTAAGTACTCTGTCATGGAATTGTAATAAAATGCATATCCTTTGTTAAATAAACTGAGTATTTTTTTTTAGCATCTGTTAACATTGATATCGAATTGCAAAGTTGTTTTTATTCTCTTTGAGCTAAATTGTATCAAGAAGATTTGAAATAAGCTAGTGTTTTACCTATAGTATCTTCAAGAGTTTATTTTCTAAGTCTTCATCTAAAAAAAAGGTGAGCATTTCATTTGGGTAATTGAAGGATTTTGCGGCATAAGCATTTTCCCATTCTCGAGTCTAACTTCATTTCATCTTCCAGTGCATTTTCATATAAATTAACTTTGCATAGATAAAATTTACTTCCAAGCATAAGCTTGGTCGATAGACAAATAAATCTCCATCCATCTTTTCTTGAGAAGCATGTTTTAATAGTACTTAAAACGGTGACCATGCAGTCGTCAGAGCCGCAGTTCTCGGCAACACCGGAGGCACCGGGTTATGTTAGAATTTCAAGAGAGGTATCGTTAATCACACCTTAGTGTGCTTCTCCTGATCTTCTCTCTGCCAATTACAACGAAATTAGGGTCAACACAGAAAGTATTGAAGGGTTCACATTTAAATAGGCATTTAACTAAAATTAACCAAGATTCTCGCATCTCACATTAGTTTTAGGATCTGCATTTCATATAAAATAATCATTCATCTAAGCAGCAATTACTAATCGATTACTTGGTCTTAATTTCCCTAGCAAGGTCGTTGACTCCATAAGGCACTAGTATCAATCGTTTAAAATCTAATCAAATCCTATAAGTCTTGAAAAATCTTAATCAAGTACTTGATCGCTTCACTGTGTCTCCAAAACTGGTTGGTTCCCAACTAGTTCTTCTTCATTCCACTTTTCCATAGGGTCTACCCCCCTGAGCCTGTTGTAGGGAGATAGCTTAAACAGAGAGATTGGGGATCAGGGTGACAGCCCCCGATTTGAGTCGTTGTCGTGGTGCCTAGACATTCTGTGCAACAACAGGCATCCAACATTATATTCAAAACTAATGCTTAATAATATAAAACCCTCAAAGCTGCTGCACCGGTTTTCCTGGATTGGGTCTTTTCGGGGACTATTTTGTCCAAAAATAACGGTGTCCTTTGTATCTGGTTCTTTGCTCAGTTTCTTGTTTCATGTAATCAAATTAAATTGGTGTAGGTTGCAGAAGTAATTTACTGTAGTATTTTTCAGAAAATAACTTAAGAATGTATCTTAAAATCAAGTAGGAGAAGTAAATTCAGTTTTGCTACAATAAGGGTTCATTGAGTGTAAGAATTTTCACAAGGAACATCCTAGAATATTGCCATAACATATCCCCAAAGTCACCCTCATATCTACAGTGGGATATCTCGACCCACTAAGCCCAAGTTTTTGCCTACCAGTCCAGAGGAACCAACAGATCAAGAAGAAATACCATTCGAAGATTATTTTCAAGAGTATGAGCCAATGGGAGATGGCTTTCAAGGTGTAATCATTTTCAAATATTTTTGTATTTTGAAGAGTGGCCACAAAAACAAGGGCTCTGGTGGAACACCGACACCTATTTTCAGTTAAACCAAATGACAAACGTTGATTTTATTAAATTGGCCACTCTACACCTAGAAGGAGAAGCACATGACTGGTGGCGTTGTCGACTAAGATGCACACATAGATTAACATGGAAAAAGTCTTCAACCCCACAAAGTGTGGTCTTTAAGGTGCAATGCTCAGAGAAGGAGTTGTCAGCTATTCTCAACTCTCTCTGTTTAGGTTTTCTCCTAGCTAAACCAAGGGGGGTGGTCCCTAAAGATGATTCTAAGAAGAAAACTTGCTAAGGATAACATGTTCTAGGAGATTAAAGATGTTAATTGAATTAGTTAAGGCCTCACCAATTTAGCAACTTGAATTAGATCTTAAGATTAGAATGATTAGCAAGTATAAACAACTAAGAGCATATATAAATCAACAATTTATATAAATCAATTATGTTCAACAGATATCCTGCAAGACAAATATGGTAAGACCAGTGCCAAATATTCTTGCAAGAAATATATGCTCATAATGAATCAACAATACTTGCAAATGAGAGAAGTTTCACAATTGGATAAGCTACAAAGCAAGGGGTTAGTGAAATAAAATCACAAGAGATTATGCACAACTTGAGATATGAGCAATAGACATAAAACAAGGCTTGCAAAATAAATAGAACATATACTTGTATTAAAGAGAAATGCTCCAAAATATAGAACGATATGAAAGGACAATGAGCATGTGAATGAAATTGACAAGTACAAGAACAATTAAATGCAATGCTTGCAAGTAGAATGAAATGCTCACAATTCAACTTGTACAATAACCAATTGATGTTGAAGTTTCTAAGTCTACCAGTTAGAAACCCTCAATGCACTTTACTGATTTATTCCTACCTGCTTGTTCCGTTACTTAACAAGTTATTTACAAATTTTATACTGAAAATCAACACTAGTGCATGCTCAACATATTACAGATCATCAACTGAAGGAAACAAAAACAAGCACAAAAAACGACATCGTTATTTTTGGACCAATGTCCCCGGAAAAACCTAATGCGGGAAAACTGGTGCAGTTATCTGATGGTTTTCTTATTAGGCAATTTCAGAGTACAATCTGGGTACCAAAACCAGCTTACCCAACAGAAAATACCCTTGGTGGTAGTACCTCTCAATCTGAGACAAATGTCCTAGCTAAAACCCCGGATAAACCTTCCGGCAGCTCCTCAGCTCCAATCTTCCCCAGAAACCCCAGCGTCAGCCTTTCTGAACTGCGTCAGCCTCTCTCTGTCTAGCGCTGGCCCTGCATCACCCTGAATGGGTCTACATCAGCCTTAGGAGGCCCTCTGTTAACCTTCTGGCCCTCTACGTCAGCAAGGCTGGCCTCTTTGAAGCACTGTGCAACTTTTGGCTGCCTCTGCATGGCCCTGGATGCTACTCCATCACTCTCTCTGGCTCCTACGCTGATCTCCCAGCACTATCTCTGCCTCTCTATCTCTCTGTACTCACTGCCCCTCAGTTGCAACTACGATCACTGATTCTACTCTCTTAGCAAAACCCGGTCTAGAGAATAGAATGACTGATCATCTGGTGTCCCCTCCAAGTGACCCTCAAACCCCCTCTTATACCTTTCTCGTTGACATATCAACGGCCGAGATTAAGTCCCTAATCAACGGCTAAGATTAGATCTGGCTTGATCCATGTCTTTTGGACCATTCTAACACAGTTTTATATCAATCCACATTAATATTTTAATTTCCCTAAGTTTAGACTTAGGGACTCCATTAAAAATATTAATTATTTTAATATTTCTTAAACTATTTAGAATTTGCCCAACCTTTCTGGGTATTGGAGATCTCATGTGCCCCAACCTCTCCACCAAATTTCGTGGCTAGAGCACATCTGATGCTACCACAAATCAACAATTGCAAGATGAAACAAAGTTATGTGAGTGTGCAATAGCAAAGTGGTCTTGGTAAATTTTAGTTCAAGCCTATTCTACGGTGAGACTTCCCCTCAATTCCTCAAAACTTGGTAAGGACTAAGGCGAATTCCAAGAGGGCTAGGATGAGGAGGCACTAGTCCTTCATTAACAATACCCACCTAGACTTCAAGACAACTCACGTGCCTTCGTTCCTACAAGGGCTCAGCCATAAGAGAACTGTGAGGTCACGTGTTTTAACCTTTGCTCCCAACCCAAATTTATAGAATTGAATGAAAGTTAGGGAAGGTTGTCCTAAAATTCCTATCAACCAAGCTTATGTTTGGAGGGAAATTTTAGAGAATGCAAACTAGATCTAAAATACAATTAGTAATGAGATCTTAATCAAATGCTTCAAGTGAGATTATAGATCCAACGAAAATGCTTCAAAATGTGAAATGCTTTAGATATGCCAATGTAGATACCACTTCACTTAAATGATAAAATTAGATGTGTTTTGTGTGCTTAGACCAGTGAAGCAAATTCAATTTACTTTAATGAAGCAAATGACAATTGATTAAGAAAATAAAAATACTTAAATGAAGAATGTGAATTAGAGAAGATACTTCAATGCAAATGAGATCAAGACAAGAACTACTCAAATGAAAATTCAAGCAAGTTAGATTTAGAATCAAACTACTTACTTGACAAGTTTTTAGAAGATTAGTAACTAGATCTACTAATTAGATAATGCAAGAAACTAAACTACTCTAATAAGTTAGTGATCAATCAATCAAGAAGATCTCCTACCAAATGAGGAGAAGGGATACCATGGGGGAAAACCCCAACCTCCCTCAAGAAAAATCCTTTTATTATATTACAAAATTTGAAACCATCTTTGACAATAGTGAGGGCTTAGATCTTAGTGGAGGGTTTACAAAATGGCTTCAATGAGCTTGATACCCCTTCCTCAAAGAGTAAATTTTTTTATGAAAATTATTTACAAATTTTATAGTTAAATTACAATGTGAATTTATCCAAAATAAAATTGATTTCCCTTCAAGAAAATTCTGCTTCAGCTGCAAGACATCCAACCCTCAAGGGATTTTCACACTAGAAGAGAGGAGAGGCCTATCTAGGCTTGCGGCCAAGGCAAAAAGGCCTATAAAACCTAACGACTACCACAAAATCTTCAATCTGGATTTCTCTTCAAAAAGTTTTAAATTTTTCTCAAAACCCTCAATGGATTTTTGCTCAAGATGCAAGGAGAAACCCTCCTATGCTTGCGTCTAGGAGAGATGAGCCTAAAAACAAAGACTACTTGCTCAAGAAATTCAATCTTTGCTTCAAGAATGAAGAAGACCTCAAAAAATTTTGGTCTCTTTGAAGCCCTAGCCGTCTAGGAGAGAGGAGAGGGTTTGACCAATCAAACAAGTGTTAGCGTCAAAAAAGAAAATATTTGCCTTTGATACTCAAGCTTCCACCTGCAAGAAAAAATTTATGAAGGTTTTCCAAGACAAACCCTTGCTCCTTCTTTCAGATCTGTAAAAAATAGAAAGGAGATCCAAGAAATATATACAAGATTTATACAAGAAAAATATAGATACAAGAAGATTAGAAAATATATACAAAATTTTGTAGATCTACAAGCCAAAATAGTGTGGGTACAACTCCATTCTTGTGTAGCAAAATATAAGCTCTAAAATAACTAGATTATTCAGTGAAAGTTCATTAGAAAAGAGAAATAGATCTTGAAATATAGAATATTTACAAGAAATGGAAAGGAAACTCCCTTCAAAAAAATTCCGATTGATAAGTCTATGGAAGAGATTAATGTGGGCTCTTTCACTTCTATGCTTGAGAATTAGTTGGTTTAACTGAAACTATCCCCAAATGCTCAAGATCTGGTTCAAGATCTGGTACAATGAAGAGGAAGACTAGGGGTTCAACCGAAAACCCACTAGCGCTTCTAGATCTAGAGTATTTCCCTAATCCAAGTATCAATGCAAGATAAATATACACCAATAAATCCACAATGGTAAATGGAAATAACAATTAATAGCACAAGTAGAATATTAGACACAATCAATCAATAAAATATTACCGTAGTCATGGAAGAATAACACCACAAAAAATTTATCCCAAAGACTTCCTTTATTATTCAAAAAATATCCAGTCCATAGTCCAACAGAGCTTCTAGAGACAAGATCTTGATTACATCATGCTTACAATGAGAGAGAAAGAGCTCAATTTATAGAAAATATGAGAGAGAGGAGCCTCTCCAAGTGAAAACAACTAGATCTCTTGAGCAAACGGCTAGATCCAAGGAGAGAATGGCTTGATCGATGTCAAAAAATTATGATCCCTTGATGAGTTGCACAAATCTCTACGAGGAGAGATGTTTGCCTTGAAAGAGGAACTAGATTGACCCAAATTTTGTTCCCAGAGTGTCATGTCCCCATTTTTATCCTTCTTCAAAGTGCAGCCAGGGTGGATTTCTAGGGCAGGAGATGGCCAGGTCAGTGGAGCAAGTTTATGTCATCAAGGGTTCCAATGGAGTTTTGCAGAGTTTTTATGGGATTTTATGGCATTCGCTTGGCATATTCCATCATCTGCACAATTTTCCTTTCATTTCGTCTCATTCCGACAACTTTTAGAAATCAACATTATTACTGGGCATAACTTAATTAATTATGCTCGAGGTGGCATTCTAGGGAGATTAATTGGTGGAACACCTCAATGTAATAGCTCGTTGGAACCGGAACGGGAAGATCTACAAGATGGGATGGTTAGATATGAGTTTCAGTGGCCTGAGGAGACATGGTGGCCAATTTACCCTTTCCCGCATTAAAATAATATTTTAATTGAAATAAAAGAGGGAAAAGTGCTCCATGATTAAAATAAGAATAAAATAGAAGGTTCTAGAGGAGTCCAGCAAATCTATAAAAGAGGAGGAGACCATTTGAGGACATCTTGGATTGAGTATTGTTTTTTTGTATGAGAGGTTGAGAACCCGGTTCTCTACTCCATTGGTAGCCCCAGGACGAAAACCCTCAAGTGATTTAGAGAGGTTGGGCGAGCACCCAA
>APFE030662008.1:63586-75229 GCA_000404065.3 Pinus taeda | reverse complement strand
CTTCATTTCGACCAAATTCCTTGTTTCACACATCGGGGCAAGTTTCACTCAAATGATGTTTTAGAGCAGTTAAAGATGAATTTTGGAAAACTGAGAGAGGTTTTTGTCCATAACATGCCAAAGAAGAAAAACCTCTTTCACCTTTTGCACAGGTGTCATGGTTTGAAAGAAATGTCAAAAATATCGGCGAGAACGAAGGTGCTCCAAGGACGGTTGGCCAAAACAAAAAAACGAAAGAAAACGCCCGATCCACTCCAAATTTTGGCCAAAGCCTCTTTGGCTGAGCATGGTACTTGATTGGGGACTCCCAGCCCAAATTTCAAGAAATTTGGAGAAAATTTTGTCATTTGTGAATTTTTTGTGCCAATTACAGGTTTTTCCCTTGTCGCGTCCGCGTCACGCGCGCGGACATTTTGAAGGAATGCTCGGAATTTTGCAAACTTGGCATTTTTGGAAAGGGCATGCCAAGAGAAAAATTACCAATACTCGGGAGAAGTTTAATTTTGAGATTTGAGCCTCCAAAAGCTCAAAATACATCAAAAAAATGACTTTCTGCCCACTTTTTGAGTTGCAGAAAGTGACCTTGGGCGAAATGGTTTTTGAGGGGGCAAAACAACTCCAAATTCAGAAATTCCACTTGGGATGGAAAGTAGACAGACCAAGCTTTCGAATGAGCCATCTTTCACCTGATTTGGACCAGTGGAACCCACTCAAAAGTTGCTGCAAAGGTGCGCGGACGTGAGAGCCAGGGGGCGCGGATGTGAGAGCTAACTTTGCCAAAATTGACTTTTTTGGTCAAAAAACACTGTTTTGACTATGGTTGATTATTTTTACTTGTAGATGATGGATAAATGTAATATTTTCATGGCACTTTGATAGATTTTACCTCTCTTTACTCTTCTAGAAGCTTCCTTGATGTAAAAAGTGAATAATTAATGCATGAATCAGTTAGCTAAGTAATAGAGGCAAGTTGTTGAGCTGCCTATTATCTAGTGCTTAGTTTGGAATTAGTTCAAACTGCTCCTAGAAGGATGAGCTCGACCCCTAGAGGCAAGGGAAGAGGTTAGCTTGCCTATATTATGTGTTTTCTTAGTCATTTTGAGAGGTTGGAAGGTTGGACTCTTGTGGGAGAAAGCATTATTGTATATTGTACATCTATCTATGCAATTTTAAGAAGAGGAAGGCCAGGGTTTTACAGACATCCTTGTGGATTCTTGTGGATTGTTGTTTTGATGGTGTGTTCTCTACATGTTCTTGTAAGTTTGTTTATGTATTCCACATCTCTCTTTTGCTTCTATTTGGACAGATGAAGTGGTAAAGTTTTGAAATCATGCTTTGACATGCTCAGCTTTTTAGTTTGTTCAAAATTTATGTTTTCTACTGTTTAGAGAGGACTCAAATGGTTGTTTGCCCTCTTTAGCTCCTTCTCTATCATCCCTGATCATCCATCTCAGATTAAGGCATCAGCGCTCACTCCTACCTTGCCCCAAAGATCCCCCTGCAAAAACTGTGCTCAATCCCGCACCCTGAATTGCACTCCCTCCAATTGCCACCAAAAACCCAAAAATCTTTAAATCAACCCCCCTTATCAATTTACTAGCCTAATATCTTTGATCCTAATTGGTCAGCTTATCATATTGAAGATCTACCGAATCTGACCCGAGAGAGCCTTCTCATACCTCGTAGGGCTAGCTACGAGGTGAAATGGTTTGATGTAGCCTTGAGAGTTTGTCTATTTCAGCCTAGGTGAATTCCAAGCACTAACAACATGGACAACATATTCCTTGATTTGGTTTAAATAAATTTGGGATGTCTCGTACAACTTTAATCTTGTTGATATTGATCAAGTTCTCGAAGCTTGTACGTCCAAGTCAATTGCGCTACAACCAACTTTCATCTGTTTGACTTAAGTAGCATTTATCTTCTTGAATCTTTTTTTAGAATGTAAATGTTGTCTGGTGTTCTAACCCCTTTCTCCACAAGTTCCCCTGAGGAATATTTCCTTATTTCATAGTCTTTGGTGCTAAAGACAACATTATGTCCTTGATCACAGATTTGGCTAACACTCAGGAGGTTGTGTTTGAGCCCGTTTACTAGCAGATAATTTTGAGCTTTTCCTTTTCCATTGATAAGCGTAACAATTCCTTTTCCAGCAATTCTGGCGGATCCACTTCCAAAGGATACATTTCCTTCCATTTTGCTCAATGAGACAAACTTCCTTTTGTCCCCTATCATGTGTCTAGAGCACCCACTATCCACACACCAATGATTTTCATTATTTTGAGCATGTAGAGACAGGCCAAATTTATCCGTGTTGGGATTCTCACTTCTTGCTTTTCCTCTTTTGAGTGGGCAATTTTGTTCATAGTGTCCATTATTGTAGCATAATGAGAAAATCATATCAAATTTGGTCAAGGGATCAAACAAATTGTAGGTCTTGATTTGTCCCTGCCTTTTGGGGCCATATGGTTTGTTTATTTGATCCTTTAGTTTTGGTGTTTCATTCTTGCAAGCCATGCAATGTCTGGCTTGATGACCAAAATTTTTACAATAGAAACAATGTCCAAGAAAGATAGTTTTGTACATGTTGTAATAGCCATGATTTGAATCAACATTCTTCCTTGGAATTACTCCCGCTTCATTCTTTGGATTTGAGATGCGCCTTTGATGGAATACTAATTTGTATCTGTTGAAATATCCATGATTCAAATCCACATTCTTCTTTGGAGTTATTCTCTCTTCATTCTTTGGATCTGGGATGCGCCTTTGATGAAATACTCTTTCTTCTTTTGGGTTGTCGGAAAGTGCATCGACATAGCCTTTTGCACTATTCTTAGTGCTTGATGATTCTCCTTTAAAGCCTATTCCAGATTTTTCATGTTGATGTTTTTGACTTTTTAGGATAGTCTCAAGTATTTGAGAACTTTTCCAACCCTTTTTAACTTGCTCCAATTCCTTTCTCAGAGATACTATTTTGGATTCACGTTCTTCGCAAGTTTCTTCTTTTTCTTTTAGCTTTATTTCCAAGAGATCTTCCCTTCTTTTTGTTTCCTCGTTTTCTACCTTAAGAGAAATGATTTTATTCTGTAATTTCTCATTTTCTTCAATGGCACTTATTAATAGTTCATCTGCATTTCCTTCTAGGCCTAAGTCATCATCATTTGTGAATGCCATGAATAATGTTTTTTGGCTTTCAGCATGGTCACTTTCTTCATCTGATTTCTTTTTTATGACTACAAATTCATCTTCATCAAACTCATCTTGCTTAGAGAAGAGGTTCTTCTTATTGATCCCTTTCTTTTTGTATACCATTATTTTAGAATTTTCTTCATCATCACTATCATGCTTATGGCGACATTTTGCAGCATAATGACCTATTTTTCCACATTTGAAATAGATAAGAGGGTACTTACCTTTTAGCTTAGATCCTTTCTTCAGCTTTCCTACAAATTGCGCCAATTCGGATTCCACATCTGAGTCATCACTACTGTCATTCATTTCTTTCCCCTTCTTTGATTTTGAAGCCTTGAATGTTGCATCTTTGGAGCTTGGGCCACCTTTTCTCATCTCATAGGTAGTGAGGATTCCATGGAGTTCATCCATATTGAGAGTATCTAGATCCTTTATTTCTTCTATGGCACTTATTTTGGAGTCAAATCTGTCTGTAGGAGATCTTAAGACCTTTTGAACAATGGTACTTTCTTCAATGTTTTCGTCCAATCCTTTAGGAGAGTTGACCACTTCAGCTACTCAGAGAAAGTATAATGCAATATCTTCTTCATCATCCATTTTCAGACTTTCAAATTGCCTTCAATGAGTTTGAAGCTTTGCCTTCTTGACTTTTGAGTCCGTTATGCTCTTAAGCTGTAAGACGATACCAGAATACCAAATATGCGAAGAAAATACCTAGAACATAGAACAATGAGAAATAACAGTAAGTATTTTATTATTCAAAAAGCAATGACTTATCTCTTTGAGGGGGCAACCTCCAATAGAGCAGAGCTTGCTACAAAATAAAACACGATGCTCCTCGAGGGGAGTCTCTATCCTTTATATAGGATTCATACATGCAATACCATGGTTCTTATTAATACCTTCTATCTAATACCATAGCCCATTTGCAACTAACTGTGATCCCTTCATTAAATGTGGGTTAACCACTTACAATTATTAATATGGGCTTTATTGACTCTTTACTTAACTATAACTATGACTCGATCCTATTACATAAATAAGGGGGTTAGGGTGGGACCCTAACATGCCCTCCCCCATAAGAATAGCCTTGTCCTCAAGGCTGAAGAATAGTGGTTGGTTCCCAGGTTGCATCTTCCGAAGAGATGTATTTCCACTTGATGAGGACTTCCTTGATCATCCGTCCACGCAGGTGCCGTTCTCATGTGTCAAGAACCTGTTCAGGTTGGAGCTAGATTGACCCTTCTTCATCCAGTTTAGGTAGACTGGTTTCAATTCTACCATTATTCCCAATCACTTTCTTGAGACATGGAAGACTGGATGGATTTTTGCAGTGGGTGGCAAAGCTAGCTTGTAGGCAACTTCTCCAATGCGTTGAAGTACTTGATATGGTCCGTAGAATTTTGGAGATAGTTTCTGACAACCCTTGGCTTTGAGTGATGTTTTCTTATATGGTTGCAGCTTCAAAAATACTTGATCCCCTTCTTGAAATTGGCATTCTAAGCGATGTTGATCTACCTATTGCTTCATGCGGTTTTGAGTTTGATGAAGATTCTCTCTAAGGTGGGCCAGCATGGTTGTGCGGTTCTGTAGGAGTTGATCCAATGCTTGTACCTTTGAGCATCCCTTGATATAAGAAGTAGGGGAGGGAGGGAGTTGACCATAAACTGCTTCAAATGGAGTCATTTTGGTGGTGGCATGATAGTTGGTGTTATACCACCATTCAGCTAGAGGTAACCACTGTACCCAGAGATGTTGCTTTTCTGAAGTGAAACACCTAAGGTAGGTTTCCAGACATTTGTTGACTGCATCAGTTTGACCATTAGTTTGTGGATGATAGGAAGTACTGAGTTGTAGTTTGGTACCTTGTAGCGTGAAGAGTTCCTGCCAAAAGTTACTAGTGAAGACCGGGTCACGATCAAACACAATGGAAGTGGGCATGACATGCAATTTGAAGATCTGATCCATGAAAGATTGAGCGACCAAAGTCAGTGCAAAAGGGTGGGGTAGGGCACAAAAATGAGCATACTTAGAAAGTCTATCAACAACCACCATGCTGACTGACTTGTTTCTTGACTTTGGAAGACCTGTAATGAAATCCATAGAAACCTCCATCAAAATTGAGGCTGGGATGGGTAATGGCTGTAATGTGCATGGGGATTTGATTGTTTCTCCTTTGTGGCACTGACAAACATCACAATCAACTACAAAAGTAAGAATGTCCTTTTTCATGCCTGTAAAAAAAATTGATCTTCGAGTGCGAGCATAAGTCTTCTGAAAGCCTGAATGTCTTGCAATGGGAGATGAGTGCAACTCCACGAAAATGCGAATTTTGAGGGTGGATGTTGGTGATATTACGACTCTGTCCTTGTAGTGCAGAATCTCATCCTACCACGAGTAACCCACTGTGGAATTTGGATCCGCCTGCAATTGATTAATGAGTTGGGAGAGCCAGGGATGTGAAAACCATTCCTTGTGAGCAGGGTACTTTCCTCCTCAAATTGGTGGGATAACGCATCTGCTACAATATTTTTGTGCCCTTTCTTGTAAATGATCTCATAATCATATCCCAGCATTTTGGTGAGCCATTTATTTTGTTATGGTGAGGATAGGCGCTGCTCCAAAAAATATTTAAGGCTTTGATGGTCTATGCGGATTTGGAAACGTCCCCCCAATAAGTATGCTCACCAGGTATCTACTGCATGTAAGATGGCCATCATCTCCTTCTCATAGGTAGATTGTCCCAGATTCTACCCACTTAGTTGTTGGCTCGTTAAGGCCAAGGGTCGACCTTCCTGCATTAAGACCGCCCCAATACTCGTACTTGAAGCATCGCATTCAATCACAAAAGATTTGGTGAAGTCGGGTAGTCCTAAGACTGGAGTGGAACACATGACATGTTTGAGAGCTGTAAAGGCATGTTGTGCTTCATCATTCCAGTGGAATGAATTTTTATTGAGGAGTTGAGTGAGAGGCCTAGCAATGCGACCATAATTGCGGACAAATTTGCAATAGTAGCTTGTGAGACCCAAAAATCCTCTCAGGCTCTTCAAGGTCTTAGGTTGAGGCAAATCCTGCATTGCCTGGATCTTTTTGGGGTCCACCCTGACACCTTCATGCCCCACAATGTGGCCAAAATACTCAACTTCTTCCATACCAAAAGAACACTTGGACATCTTGAGAGTAATTTATGCTTGTGGAGCAGCTGCAAGAGCAGATCTACATGCTGAAGATGTGCGGCCCAGGTGCAACTGTAGATGAGGATGTCTTCAAAGAAAACAAGGACAAATTTTCTGAGATATGGTTTGAGCAGGTGGTTCATAAGACTCTAAAAAGTGGAGGGGCATTACAAAGACCGAATGGCATGACCAAGAACTCATAATGGCCTTCATGAGTTTGGAAAGCAGTCTTTGGAATGTCGACTTCTTTCATGTGAATTTGGCGGTAGCCTGAGTGAAGGTCGAGTTTAGTAAAGAATTGAGCCCCATTTAGTTCATCCAGAAAATCATCGACAATCGGGATGGGAAATTTATCTTTGACTGTCAACTTATTAAGGGCCCTGAAGTCTGGACACATACACCATTCCCCATCTTTCTTGAGCACCATGACCATCGGCAATGAATAAGGACTAATGTTGGGACAAATGACGCCTGCTTCCAAGAGTTCCTTGATTATTTATTCTATTTCATTCTTTTGGACAAATGGATATCTATATGGGCACACATTTTGGTGGTTGGGCCCCTGGGACCAAAGTAATGTTATGATCATGTTCCCCTCTCGAGGGTGGAAGCTCATGAGGCTTGTCAAAGACTAGCAGATGGTTGTTTAAGATCTACTGCATCTCAAGATGAATATGAAGAGAATTGGGTTAAAAGGCATAGATGGAATTAAACTGAGCCATAACTCCACGGTGGCCCTTTTTTAACAATTTTTCGATCCGATGTGAGATGATGATAGAGGGAGCTCCCGCCTGGAGTCTGCGGAGGGTATGTGTGTGGTTGTTCTGCTTAAAGCTCATATATAACTCCTAGAAATCCATTGTGATTGGGCCAAGTGTGTGAAGCCATTCAGCACCAAGGACAATGTCGCACCCTCCCATGTGTATGGCAAACATGTTGGTCTTTAACTAATAATCCCCCATTTGAAGTTTGACATTTTCATAGCAGCCTTCACATTTCATTGTTCCCCCATCAACAATTTGGACCTGGAAGTTAGAAACTGCTCGGACAAAACAATGCACTGCTTCTGTGACTCTTTGATGGATAAAATTGTGTGTACTTTCACTATCAATCAAGACTATTATTGGGTGATGCTTAAGAAAACCTCGGATTTTGAGAGTTTGAGGTGAAGAAATCTCTGCCAAAGCATGCAGTGAGATAACTAGTTCTTTAGGTACATTGTCCTATTGGTTGTCCTCTTCTTCCTCCTCTGGTTGCTGAAGTGGTGGGGCTTCCTCCGATGAACTCTGATCAATAGCATCAATTTGAAAGAATTTGGGCTCCTTGCATTTATGCCCAGGGGAGTATTTCTCATCACAGTAGTAAAATAATCCTTGCTTTCTTCTTTCTACCATTTCTACTGGTGACACCTTTTGAACCTTGAGTGTTTGGGTAGTGCTTTGAGCCTGTGGGGGGCGACCCTTGGTGATGAAATTTGGGTGATTGGACTGGGCCGCTAACGCACGTTCGACTTCACGAGCTATCCTGCAAGCATGCCGCCATGAGCTAGGGTGGTGCAGTCGGGCGTGGGCTTGTATGGCTTTTTTGAGACCACTTACAAAACATTCCAGGTAGAACTCATCGTGTAGACCTCCAGTGCGGAAAGCTAAGGCTTCAAACGCTGCAATATATTCATTCATTGTTCCTGTCTGTTGGATCTTGGTGAGACGAACCAAAAAGTCAAATTCATGGTCAAAACGATCCATAAGAGCTTTTTTTAATGTCTCCCAAGTCAAGGGCCTTCCATAGCAACGTTGATGCCATTGCCACCATTGCCATCTTTCATTGTCCAAGTACATGATACCCACACTAAGCTGAGTTGCATTATCCAGGATGTAATTTAGTGTGAAATATTGCTCCATTTGTGCTATCCATGCGGCCAGGTAAGAGCCATCAAATTTATACATGTCTAGCTTGGGTGGTCGCGGATGGGATTGTTGGTGGGTGCCAAAGAGGTGAAGAGACTGGCTAGACTCATTGTCATTGTTTTCATTGCCAATATATGCCTCCTCGCGTGCCTTCACCTTGCCCTTAGAGAGTTCTGCATTTAAGTTCTGCAGCTATGACACGACCTCTTTCAAGGTTGATTCAAGGTTGTCCATCTTCTCATTTGCCATAGATTGAGCTCTAGTTTGTACCATGCACCGAGCCGATGTACTTGAAATTTGGGACCGCCCGAATTTTTTGGCACTAACAATTGAACGGTACCACCTTGCTCAGCTCCTCGTCCTGATTCTTATGGGCTAAGTCACCAATAAGCGCCCCAGGGGGTCTCAGACTCTTTTTTTTACTCCAAATGGAGTTTTACTCCTTGCTTAGGAATATTGTAGTAGTTGAATCCCAGAAATGTCAATGCTACCAAAAGTCCTGCGAAAATCACGCCCAGGTATAGTAACCCACACACTACTCAGATCTGGATGGCGGATCTGAGAGATCTGAATGGCTGATCTGATAGATCTGAACGTTGGAACTGATTGCTGCTATGAATTTGATGGATCTAATAGATCTGAATGCTTGTTCTGATAGATCTGAACTGTGAAACTGATTGCTGCTGCCGCGAAAAAACCCCACTTGCAAGATCTGATCTGGCAAAGATTATGCGTGATCCAGAGATAGAGAAGGTAACTATAGTCTCTAGAACTGTCAAGTGCTACAGATTGCAATATACATAAGGGTCTGACAGTAGTACTCGGCCCAATTTTTCAGGGCACTAACCAAGGAGGATCAACTATACCCTTAGCCGTACAACCTGACTACCCTATCGTACGCGCGAATAGTCTCTTTGAGTGTTGTTCTCGGTGTATTGTAGTAACAAGATTGTCAATGGTTTATCTATGGCGTGGTTTCAAGGGAGCTAGGGGCTTCTGATATACCCAGAGGGTACTTGGAAGAAATTCCATGCGCGGTTCTATCTAATGTGCTACTACTCGTAGGGGTACCCACAGGGGTTACAAGGGAGTCCAACAAGCGTGACCACCTCTTGTATTTCATGCATGCATGCCTCCCAAATCCGTAGGTTTATGTGCTCAACGACAAATCCCATGGTTTAAAGTCGTCGAAACACATCTCTAGCCAAAAAAAAAAATTGCTAAAAATTGGAGATCCCACTTGCCCTAGAAAGCACTCTGATACCACTTGTTATGCTCTTAACCTGCAAGACGATACCGGAATACTAAATATGCGCAGAAGTATACCCAGAACATAGAATAATGAGAAATAACAGCAAGTATTTTATTACTCAGAAAGCAATGTTCACTTGCCTCTTCGAGGGTGAAACCTCCAATAGAGCAAAGCTCGCTACAAAATAAGACACAATGCTCCTCAAGGGAGTCTCTATCCTTTATATAGGATTCATACATGCAATACCATGGGGCAATACCATGGTTCTTATTAATACCTTCTATCTAATACCATGGCCCATTTGCAACTAATTGTGGTCCCTTCACTAAATGCGGGTTAACCACTTACAATTATTAATATGGCCTTTATTGACTCTTTACTTAACTATAACTATGACTCGAACCTATTACATAATAAGGGGGTTAGGGTGGGACCCTAACAAATTCCCCATCGTATAAGCCAATTAGCTTATCCCACAATTCTTTGGCAGAGTTACAATTCATGACTTTTGTAAACTCAGAATCAGTGATTCCACTAGTGATGGAATTCAAGGCTTTTGCATTTGCAATGTAGGCTTTCTTCTCGTCTTGATCTGTTAGAAGAGTGGAAGGAATTGGGTACACATTTAGAACCAAATGCCAGACTTCAGGTCCAAGGGACATTAAGTAGTAGGTCATTCTCTTTTTCCAGAAACCAAAATTGGTGTCGTCGAATAGAGGAGGTCTTCCTGACGTTTCGTGATTTCTCATCATGACTATGAATCCTTCTTCAAGTTGTTAGGCTAATATGAAGAAGCCCGCTCTGATACCAATTGTTGGAAATACTGAGAGGGGGGGTGTGAATCAATATTTCTTTTCAACTGTTCTTTTTATCACCAAAAACATTTATATATGGAACACAGAAAATAGATAGCTAGAATAAATGCTTTTTTTAATATAATCTGTGCAATGAAATAGATACAATATATAAATGGTTGTAATCAGTTGCCAAGCACCAACTTGAAATTTTGTGAGGCCCCAACCTCCAGAGCACCAACTATGTTTTGTCAAGGCAACAGCCCTGGACTTAGGAGCACCAACTCCCAAGGACACCAATCCTTTCAGTTATGAGGCTCCAACCCTTTATTATAAACTATTAGAATACGTTTTGTTGTAGTTCTCTGCTCCCAATCCTGTTGAGCTTATACTTCACTTTTGTTCTCCTGCTTCTCTCACCTCTGCCAGAACTTCGGCTTCCTCTAACTTTGATTATTCACACGCACACACCACTTTCCTTGTTTTTCCTATTTTATGTATTCATGATGCCTCTGACTGTTGGTTTCTGCTTTCCGTTGGCTCTTCGGCTTCCTTAATGCTCGCTTCAGCTTCCTCTATGCTTTCTTGCCTCTTCGGTTTCCTGATTCTTCATGTCACTTTGAATTCCTCTGTGCTGGCTTGTCCTTTAACTTCCCGACTTTCGGCTTCCTCTATCTATTCAAGTTCACCAACACTCCAGGGAAACATAAATTCAGAAGAGAGGACCGAAATACACAGAGAAAACATGTTGCATATTAAAAACTGTAACAGAGCCCCTTTTTCAATAATAATAGGCATACACAGGACTTTATTGTTTTACGGAGAGATTGTACCAATCAAGAGGCCCCACCTACCACGTCACCATCGAAATCACAATCGCCATCGTTCAGGCCAACTGAATTATCAGAACCATTATTATAAGCTTTTGGCCTAAAAAACCTCAGGCAATACAAATATTGAAATACACATGAATGTATGGAAAAAAACCCGACCGAAACGCTTAAGGGTGGACTTCAAAATCATTACACCCACATTTATAACTGCATCGGGTCTGCTCCTCCACAACATTATCACAATCGCAGTTTATAGCGCCATCCCTTTATAACTTGCAACGGATCACTTCCGACATGGTGGATGCAATATAGCATTAAGTCAAACTGTAATGTTTCATCGGGTCCGCAACATATATCGCAATCAACACTTTCAGGGGTGACATCCCTTTGTGTATTGTGATATGCTAGTTCCAATGGCCAGATGCGATATAACAATAGAGCCTTTCATAATGTTTTAGCGGGTCCGCAACGTATCGTAGTTATATA
>APFE030662008.1:42752-63396 GCA_000404065.3 Pinus taeda | reverse complement strand
TTGAACTGTAGGAATTTACAGGGTAAGTTCCTCAGACAGAACACCAAAGGACACCGCTCACAAACAGATCACATATCAATACACCAGTATTATTGACGTGGTTAAAAGCCTCAAAGAGGGAAACAATCCACGACCTGAGCCAACACGGCCACTTCAGGCAATTTATTAACAAAATAATGAAAATTTACATAAGCTTCTCTCATGAACGGTTACCCTACAAATGACCCTCCATGCTCTTTAAATAGAGATCATGGACCAATCGGGTGTTAAACCACAGATCAAGTGTCGGTAATACCGAGGAGAGAATGAACCGTCGGATCACTACATATCGTGACCGTCGGATTGTAAGTTACAAAAGTACATAGTAAAGAAATCACACTTTACCTAACTCTACACTAGACCATGTTATACTTAACTATTTCCTATGTGTCAGAATATCCTAACATGTACTCTTTCACTCTTCTCTATTGCTATGTCGATAGTTCTTCTTTGGATGGCATACATTACTCCCATTAGTTCTTCTTTGGCATACATTGCTCCCAATACTCCTGATATGCCTCCTCTTGTAGCTCCGATAGCTCTGTTTTGCCTCCTCTGGCTCCTAGAATATTGCCATATTGACATCAATGACAATCTATGTCAACACATACAACAATGAATTGTAAAATCCATGCTAGTGAGGCTTCTCAAAGGGAAGCTTAAAGAATCAACAAATGTAGCTCTCACTGAAGATCCATTGGATACATATAATGGGGAAGACTTTACTAGAGAACTCACATTTTAAGAAGGCCCACACTTTGATAATAACAAGGGATGTTGTGGAAGGCATATAGCTTTTCAATAGTTTAGGGTGCTTGTGGATCGAGAAACTATACCTCATTGGCTTATGAGACATATATGTGGGGATTGTTTTGCAATATTTTAGGGGAGATATGGGATATGGAAGTTCATAATAACATTATGAGGGTTATGAGACATTTAAAGTGCTAATAATGTCTAATGTTTCTAGGAAACCTAGATTATAACTAGGAGGCTATACCTTTTAGTGGAATGGAGAACAATTTGAAGGAGTCTTACTAGTTGAAGCAATGTCTTAAAATATGAAGCTTATGTTTGTGTTCAGTGAGTTATTTATTTATTTTTATTTTTATGGTATAAGCCTTAGGATGGGGTGCTACATTACATGCTTACTCATGTAATAATGTCAAATTGTTAGGCATAAAGTTTAATGAGGATGGTTGAGGCAATCACTCAACCACTTCCTATCTAATACAAATTAGTTAGATCTTGAAACAAACTACAATATCTATAAAAGAGATAAATGTTATTGTATTAATAAGCGAAATCTGGCCCCAAGGGTTAGCTTAATTGTTCGAGTTCTCGTTGTTAAAGTACCTTGCTAATGGGAGGTCACAGGGTCAATTCTCCCCGACGCTCTTGGGGTTAGGCTTTCCTAATGATCTGACGGGAAGTGATCCCTTCAGGTGGATCTTCTTGGATAGTTTTCATGAATGTAGTGGTCACCAATCTACGATGCTCGTGAACCACACATAAAAAAATATAATTAATAAACTAAATCTAATATTGAATATCTTCTTTGAGTTTCTCTTATTTTTCATCTTTCATTGCATTATCATTATATCTCCTATTAATCTAAATCTTATTCTAATATGAACCTCATATTTGAACCTGAAAAAAACATTAGAGACCAATATCCTAAGGCATGAAAACAATATACACACTATTTTAATTTATAAGAAGATTCATCCATGTTCGTACTTTGGCTGCAGGATAAATGTTTGGATGGACAAAATAATACCCCAAAGTGATCATTGTTTCTCTGGAGGGGGACATAATAAGTTAACTCTTCTGAGGAGTAAAAGGGCCATGAAATAAAGGTCATGTATTATTCTATAAATTTAAAATTTATTTAGTATACATGGTCAGTTAGTTCATTAGGCTAGGTGCATCGAAAAGTATTTGTTAACCAATATCAAGGCCTCATCTAGGTTCACAATTCGATTAACTTGCCTAACATGGCTTCTAAACAGTTGTGTTAAACTTGTATAGAAATAGACCCTCTAACTCATCTAAAACCTCCATGATGATATATGACATGCCCACTGATTCAGAATTTGATTAACTTGCCTAACATTGCTTCTAAATAGTTGTGTTAAACTTAAGAGTATAGAAACAGTCCCTCTGACTCATCTTAAACCTCCTCGATGATAAATGACATATCCACTTATTCGGGTAGTATCACTCCCCATGACATTTCTACTTATTCCCGTACTATCATGCCCAAAAAAAAAAATTTGGTCAACTTAATGATAATAATAATCCAATTTTAAGACTATGGCCAAGCCTGGTGTATGATACCCCTTGTTTGTGAGACAAGGGACCCACCTCCACGCAATGCTTTGACTACTAAAATTTATAAAAACATACATACTCTACTAATGTGTCAACATTATTTATTTAAATTTTAATTTCATCCACACTCAATGTGTTCGAACCGTTTTATAGCGGATTCTCTTATCTTAAAACTGGAACACTTGTTTTTTTCTTCGACCTTTCTACAGCATTGAAGTTTTGAATGGTTGGTGTATATAGGAAGGCAGTGTGGCAATGCAGTTGAGCCATTAGGCATACACGTACTCGTTCGCTATAAACCTAACACCCACCTCGCTTCACTTGATTTCATAGTCATCTTCTTATGTTGATCAACTCTTCTTTATCATTCTTCGCCTGGTTTTCATAGACCACGTACATAATAATCCCCTTCCAGGGTGGGTGGTCACATGAGAGATGTAGATGGGTGCAGTGGTGTTTTCAGAGCCGAAGAAATGGGGGCTACCATGTAGCGGAGAGGATAGAACTCATACGGGATTATTTAGGAGGATGAATTTCCAAGAAGGCACAGATCATGGCCAACTAACTATACCACTTTGGATACTAAGCTAATGCTCCCATTTTAAGGAACTCGTTCCGAGATACCATCAAGGAGCATTATTACCTTGTTAGGAGCTATGAAGATAAATACATAAAGTGGACAACGTTGCGACAGGGAAGGGACCAAGATGTGCCGGAATTTACCAATATTTTTCATACCCTTCACACAAAGTTCGGTATGAAGGATCCTAAGAAGAATTTGGTTCTCAAGTACCTCAGCTGCCTACATAGGTACATCCAGGATGAGATGGAATTCCTGGACATCTCCTCGTTCGACATGATATACCACTATGTGGTCAAGATCGAACAAAATTTTAAACAGAAGAAGCGAGACTTTGGATCTGTGAATTCAAAGCAAGGGAAAGGTGCCCCCAAACCGCAGAACAAAGGACAAAGCCAAGGTAGGGTAGCCCAGGACAACCCACCAAATCTGTAAGCAAAGAAAAATGTTGTGAATCCAAAGAAGGACATGGGAAAGTGGTGTAAGTTCCATAAGAGATCCACTCACAACACAAGTGAGTGTCGGGCCAAGCAATCATTAGTGCCTGAGCTAAAGGCTTCCGAATTAGATGCATGTTACGACTCATCAAAACCTGACAAGGGAAATGACAAAGGGAAGCAGATTATCAATGCGGATCCCAATGCCACCGTTGCCACCACGAAGATCCAGAAGGAGGAACCCGAAGATCCAGAAGGAGGAACCCGAAGATCCAGAGGAGGAGGAGCGCCTCTTCCACTTCGAGATGTGGGTAAAGGGTTCCCCAATACAATTCATTGTCGACAGCGGGAGCCAAAAGAACCTCATTTCGACAGAGGTCGTGAAGTGGCTGGGCTTACCGACCACAGCACATCCATAATTGTACACCATCGGGTGACTTCAAAAAGGAAGGGATCTTCGTGTGAGCCAGCAGTGTCGCCTTCCATACAACATCAAGCCCTTCACGGATGAGGTATTATGTCTCATTGCTCCCCTTGATGTTTGTGATGTATTATTAGGCCAACCATACTTATGGAAGCGACATGATGTGTATGAGTCAAGGCCTCGTGTTGTTATTGTTACTTTGGAAATAAGTTGTACAGGATACCGGAGGTAGCACCGCCTACCACCATCTCTTTGGTTACTGCAAAACAATGCAGTAAGCTCATTTCCAAAACCAAGAAATTTGTCTTCCTGATGATACGCCCTTAGGGAAAGAAGAAGACAGTTCCATGACATCCAGACAAGGCCCCTCAACAACAAATGGAAAATGACATGGAGGAGTACGAGGACATCTTCACCTCCCCCATAGGGGTGCCTCTACACTTTTAGATCAAGCACTCCATCAATCTCACCCCAAGTGTGTCACTTCCCAATGGACCAATCTATCAATGCTCCATTCTAGAGAACAACGAAATCAAGAGGCAGATTCAGGAGCTGCTGCAGAAAAATCACATCTGCCTGATATCATCACCATGTGGGAGCCCGATCATGTTGGTATAGAAGAAGGATGGGACGTGGAGACTCTGATTGACTACTGGGCGCTGAACAAGATCACTATCCGAAATAGGTACCTAATCCCATGGCTTGATGACCTTCTGGACCAATTGAAGGGGGAAAAATATTTCAGCAAGATCGACTTGAATTCCAGTTATCACCAGGTACCAATCGAACCCTTCGATGTGTGGAAGACTACATTCAAAGCCAAGGAGGGCCTTTTCGAATGGTTGGTTATGCATTTTGGATTGATGAATGCTCCTAAAAACTTCATGAGATTGATGGATGACACCTTGCAACCATTCACCAACTCATTTGTAGTGGTATACTTGGATGACATCCTGATCTTTAGCCAGAATTGGGAAGAGCACCTCCACCACATGCGACAAGTTCTCCAAACACTGCGGCAACACAAGCTGTGTGCCAATTTGGAGAAATGCACTTTTGGCATGACCCAGGTTCAGTATCTGGGATACATTATTGATGAACGAGGGGTGCATGTGGATCTAGCCAAGATCCAAGTCATTCGGGATTAGCCATCCCCAACCACTCTGACAAAGCTCTAGAGCTTTCTGGGTCTTGCCAATTTCTACTGCAAGTTCGTGTTGGGATTCTCTCATATCACTTGGCCCTTGAGTCGAGTCACCAAGGGAGGAGCGAAAGCAAAATTCTTTTGGTACGAATCTAAATAGAAGGCATTCGCAGAGTTGAAACATCGCCTCTTCTCTGCACTAGTGCTCACTTTACCAGACTTGCAACAACCATTTGAGATCAAGACAGATGCCTCTGACTATGCTATTGGGCCAATCCTTACTCAACAGGGGCATCCAATGGCATATCATAGTGAGACACTTTCAGACACAGTCCAGAAGTATCCCACTTATGATAAAGAGATGTATTCCATTGTGTAGGCTTGCCGATAATGGAAGCATTAAATTTTGGGGAAGGAAACGGTCATCCACACAAACCATGACCCCCGCAATTCATATAGATACAAGGGAAGTTGCAGAATGATCACCATCAAAAGTGGTCCACATACCTGCAATGGTTCCATTTGAATATCAAGTATAAGAAGGGTAGCACCAATAATGTTGCAGACTACCTCAGCCTACCACCGATCATGGCGTTAATCACCGTGCTCAACTCTTGTGGGCACGAGACTTCTAATTGGACACTTCTCTACAAAAGTGACCCAAAGTTCGGTCACGCATACCAGATGCTCTTGGAGGGTCCGCAAGTTCTAGATTTTTACCTCTAGGATGCCCTGCTATGCCACCTGGGACACCTTTGTGTTCCTTCAAGCGAGCAAGCCAAGATGATTTGGGAAGTGCACTACAGTCTAGCCACTGGGCATTTCGAGGTCAAGAAAACAGTGGCAATACTACAGAAGTATTTCTACTAGTCAAATCTTCGACAGGATGTCAAGAAGTACAACATATCCTGCACTGCCTGCGTCATTGCCAAACTGACCATCAAGAACCAAGGCCTCTATACTCTGTTACCTACCCCTAGTAGACCTTGGGAATCCATCTCCATGGATTACATGTCGAGCCTTCCTTCTACTAAGCATGGAAATGACTGTGTTTTTGTGGTCATCGACAAATTCTCGAAGATGGCCATTCTGGTGGCTTGCAAGAAGAATATCACCGCAGAAGCCACCGCTAAACTCTTCTTTGAATGAGTGTGGGTAAACTTTGGATTCCCACAGTCTATCATCATAGATCGGGACAGTATGTTCCTTAGTACATTTTGGTCAAGTCTCTGGTTGATGCTAGACACCAAGCTCACTAAGTCCACAACTTTCCAACCCCAAACTGATGGCCAGACAGAGGTCGTCAACTAAATGATCGTACACATTCTATGCATGTACAACTCAAAGCATCCACGCACATGGGATGAGATCCTTCCCTATGTCCAGCACAGCTATAACCGGGCTCTCCACAGCTTGACTAGCCACAACCCTTTTCAGGTGGGCTTGGGATTCCAGCCACTACATTGATGTGGCCATACCATTTGCAGCTACTCAGGCAGATTCAACTCATGTCTAGTTAGACGCTGATAAGGCAAACAACTTCATTAAGCACATCTAACATATTCACCATCAAGTCCATGACATTATGGAGAAATCAAATGCCAAGTACAAGCAGCGACATGATCAACATCGGGTGCCACACAAGTTTCAGGTGGGAAACAAAGTCTAGTTGCATTTGCAGAAGGAATGTCTTACTGGAGCCTATCGTTAACTCAGACCACTCTAATATGGTCCTTACACCATTACCAAGGTTGTGGGCGACAATGAATTTGAGCTCATCATTCCCCCATTCCTTGGCCTGCACCCAGTGTTCAATGTGGACAGCCTTCGACCATACTTCCCACCATTGCTGGACACATCAGACATTGCAGAACAACTCACACCTACAGGGTTAAATCCAGATTACATCGAGAAAGCCACATTTGATCGGATCATGGACACATCAATCAAGAACACTTGCCAAGAGAAGATCCAACTGTATCGAGTTGTCAAAGAAGGCCAAATCCTTCACCAGGGACCAAGTTCAGCAGAAGTTTCATCATCTCATGGAGGAACTCAACGCAATGGGGAACATTTCTTCCTAAGGGGGGAGGAATGATCCAGGTGGATATTGGTGGCCAGCCACCAATTTCACTTGGACCCCCACCATTGTTTCTTTCAATTTTTCAATTTCCTTAATTGTAGCACAGTTTACTATTTTTAGCGGTTTTTCGGGTCTTAAACTTCTGGAGCCATTTTGAAGCCCTAAATGACATTTTTTTGGAAATCTACAGCCAATGATTTTTTGATCTGAAATCATCTTTTCCATCATAGTCCTCGGAGATATCTTTCCAATGGGTTATCATGTGCGTCAAATGGAGATCATATGACCAAGTTGCGACCCTAGGAAGTTGGTTGTCCAACTCACCCCAACAGAGCCCATAAACTCTTGGTGTTACATCTCCTTAGGTTAGGGTTTTGGTTGTTTAGGGTTTTCTATTATTGTTCAATAATAAAAATTCCCTTGAGCCTCATTGTAACCCAGTTCAGAGGCATGTAGCCGCCACATCTCTTCTCAAAGATAAGTTACCATCGCCCGAGCTAGTCTTATTTCCATTTTGTTTGTAAGCATATTTGAATATTTGATATTAAAGAATGAAGTGTTATTTCTACTATGTCTTTGTATTTATGGTTATATCTGTAATTTTTTGCGTTCTTGTTTAAATCCGGATCACAACAAGTCATGAGATCGCCTAACCATGGACTAGATAACCTAAGTGCTTCTAAGGGTTAGGTGACAACACTTAGGGAACATTGATTGCTTATCACTCCAAAATGAACCATATTGATATGTAATACTAGTTTGTGAGAGACATGGTTGACAGTAAGAAGGTATTATTGGAGAAGGTTCATACACATTGCAAATTGTTGCAAGTTCATTGACAAACTCTATGAGCACTAAGAAAAAAAAATTGTGTAGAGAGCCAATGGGCATTTGTGCCCTAGGTTGTTGACATGATAAAATAATGTACCCCCATATATACAAAGAAAACAACAAGTGGGATAAGTTATAAATTTGTTATATTCTTTGTAGTATCAGGGTAGATTTTGAATCAAAGTTTTTGGGCGATGCTTTTCAACTAGTGGTTTTTGCTTAATGGATTTAGGCCAATGGCTTTTTAGTCAATGGTTTTTTGGCTAATGGTTATTATTGAAAAATGATTTTCGTCCAATGTAATGTAATTTAGATCAAGGAATTGGGGTATCAAAGGTTGGAGTATATATTTATATATTATATATATATATATTATATATAGATATAGATATATTATTGTGCATAGTTGAAAATATTATTAAAAAAGGGGTGGAGAAGCTCTAAGAATGTTGATTTTCCTATTTGAGTTTCTAAGGTAAAAAATATTTGTGTATTGTGTATGAATGCTATTCTTTACTTTATGTTTTTACTTTAGTATCTATATGCATTGTTTATTTAACATGTTTAAAACCAATAATCCAAATCTACCATTGGCCTTAGTCTCTCAGATTTATAGATCTACAAAAATCATCCAATGGAATTTGTGGTACATTGAATGCAATTTTTGGAGCACAAGTGATGCGTGCAAAGATTTATTTATGGCTATATGTATTCATTTTAATATGCTAATTGGAGTCACTATGTCTAACCACATAAACTACTTTTGATCTATTCTCATACAATGAGCATAAGTCAAGGTTGTGGTAGATGTGAAGGATGCCAAAGCCATCAAGTTAAACACTCTATCATCTAAATAAAAAAATGTTATTTTAACTCTAATCCAGTTGTCAATGCACTCTTAGTTGAACATTAGAGATCCATTGCAATAGATACAAAATATCATATAGATGTTGAAAGAGTTGTCATTGATGTCAAGTTCAAGGGGAGTTCCCAATGGACATTTGACTATCAAAGTCGATGATCCAGGTCCACCTAGACCCCCACCATTGTTTCTCTCAGCATTTTCAGTTTCTTTAATTGTAGCACAGCTTACTATTTTTAGCAGTTTTTAGGGTCCTGAATTTCCGGAGCCGTTTTGAGGCCCTAAACGATGTTTTTTTGGAAATCTGGGGGCAACATTGGTCCATGGACCGATGTTGCCCTTCCCAAAGTGGTAGTGATCGAATAGATCTTTCTAATGAGCTATTGTACGTGTCAAACGAAGGTCGTATGCCAAAGTTACGACCCCAGGAAGTTGATGTACCAATTTACCCAAATGGGGCCCACAGTTTGGCGTTTCATCTTCTAGGGTTAGGTTTTGGAATGTTAAGGGTTTTCCATTGTTTCTCAACAATAAATAGGATTTCTAACCTCATTGTAACACAGTTCATAGGCATGTAGCCACCAAATCTCTTCTCAGAGATAAGCTACCATCGCCCTAGCTAGTTTATTTCCATTTCTGGTTGTAAGCATATTTTAGTATTTCCCATTAATGAAATGAAGCATCATTTCCGTTGCATATTTTTGTATATGATTATCTCTGTATTTTGTTGTGTTCCTATTTAAATCTGGATCAATGGTATCAGAGTGGTCTGCTTTTTCTCTGTTTTTCTTTGCATGTCTCCAACGAGGTTGGGATATAAGGAGTTAGGGCTTGAACTGGTCGAACCTTTATGTTGGGCTATTAATATTTCATTATTATTATCACTTTTGAACACCTATTCCACCCATTTCTACTCTTCTTTATCATGTCATTTATCATGGTTTATCATATAGTTCCATCTTATAATGATTTATGCTCTTAAGAAAAAATATTATTTATTCTCCTTTATTTTTAATAAATTGATGATTATGCATGATTTTATCAATGATGGTTTATTAATAAATTGGTTGTAACATTACTAACCATTTTCAGCCTCCAAGATATTTTCCATATTGAATATTTGATCATTAAATGTGCCAACTCAGGAATTCGCTGGAATAAGAAGTTGCAGTAGCACGATTGATTTAGTTCTTTGCAATTTCTAATTGGTTATTTAGTGTTGTGTGTGAGGTCAACAACTGTAAAAAACACTGACTACCATTGTCTAAGTTCTTAGATTGGGGATCTCATTTACGCTTGATTTAATTTATATAAGTTAAACAAGGAATGAGTTATTGCTACTGTATCCTTGGCTGATAAATTGTTGTAGTTTTCTATGTGAATGATTTAAGATTCAGAGTGTTAAGTTTATTTTAATTGTAAGTAGATTTTATTTCAAGCATTCATTTACTTTTTCATTTTAAGCACTATACTGCAAAACATTACTCTTGAGTAAATATCCGCCTCGGACTGAGTACACTCTTGAAATAAAAAGTTGTCCCTGAGTTGATAATTAATGTGAAGATAATTAGGAGTTAAAAAGACAACTTTTATCGCTCAACATTTTGGCGCTGTTTCCGGGGAGAGTGTAGCCATTTCTAAATAGTAGTGTGCATCTGATGAGTGCCTGTTAGGAAAGAATTGGGTATTAAAAATGGAAGGTAAGAACCTGCTTACAGGAGCATGTAAAAGCCCTGCTCCCCGCCCGCTTTCCAGTAGGATTGTTAAAGAACTTAGGGTAGAAATAAATTTTTGAATTCCTATGTGAATGACTAAAAAAAAGAAAAAAAGAAATTTTGAAAAACAAATCTCATGATTTCACTCAAGTGGTGATGTAAGCACCACCCATTTCACTAACCAATTGACAGGAACATTTGAAGAAGGAGCCTCGAAGAAACACATGAAGAACATCTTCTATTATGGTAAGAAATGGCTCACGTTTCTACTTTTGAATTTCCTATCAAAGATCTAGGAGGAATGACACAAATGCACATAATTCCCCCATCTTCTCTACCACATTTTCATGGTTTGACAAATGAAGATCCAGATACATTCTTATTTGAGTTTGAAGTACTTTGTAGAGGATATGATTATTTTACTAATGATCAAAGGTTGAAAGTGTTTCCTCTTACTCTAAAAGGAGCAGCTCTCAGATGGTTCATGAGCCTAGGTGGGAACTGCATCCAAACATGGGAGGACATGAAGAACATATTCTTGAAGAAGTACCAGGGCTATTGCAAGGACAATGAAGATATTTTCAATATGATAAAAGGGGAAGATGAAAGCTTGGAGGACTATGAAGATCGATTTCAATACAACCTTCAAAAATCAAAACATAAGCATTTGGAAAGAGAGATCTTAAAAACACTCATACTCAAAGGAATCAAAGATGAATTTTTAGAACTCTTAAATCTGATAGGAAAAGGTGATGTTTTTCAGTTGTCATATGATGATGCTTGTGAATTGTGCATAAGGTACTCAAGAGGAATCTCCAAGGCTGGTAAGAATTCTAGAGATGGTTGTTCTTTCTTTTCCAAATCTACTACAAGAACAAGAGACATAACAGCTGAAATCAATGATTTATTTGAACATTTAAAAATTGATTTTATTAGCTCTCTAAATGCAAAATTGGATGTTTTGCAGGTTCAGAAAAATCAAGAATTTGATAAAATGTTTTGCCCTCATGACCGCAAGGAGCATCCCATAGATAGTTGTTCTTCCTTATCTAGGATGGAAGTATCATATCAAAGAGATAAGGAAGCTACAACAAGGTCAAAAGCATGGAAATCATGGACTACAGGTATGGTTCAAAACACTTCTTCTCCATTCTCTTACTTGCATAATCCATTATGGAATACTAATGTGTTAGGGCATCCATGTCAATCTCAATATAACCACTACCAATCTTGTCTACAAGTTTGGTATGGTTTACCTTATGATTGCATGAATACTCTCCCTCATCTTGTAGCACAAACACATTCTCCATATTCTTCACCAGCTCTTCCAAAACATCCTGCTTGCATATCAAAATCATTCACTCAACTCAATCATCTACATCATCAAAATGCTCCCTTCCGTACACAATTTCTTGCTCAACTCATTCAACACCCTCACCATAATAAACCAGTACAACATGCTTACAGTGTTGAACTGCAAAATTTACCTACCCTTCCCTCCCATTCTATCTCACATGCACCATTAGAGAAAACTTACAATGAGATTTAGAATGTTTCAAATTCAACAATTGTAGAAGTTATGGGAAAAAATGAGATTTCTTTTAGTTTGCATCAACAAGCCATTTTAAAAGCTCAAGAACTTCATGGTATGATGGCTATGGGAAATCAAGAAATTAAAGGATATATTGAAGATTGGTTTCACTCCATCATTTGTTTGCAGCATCACTCCATACTTCAACAATTTTTGACACCATCTTTTCAAGGAAAGTTGGCTTCTCATACCCTAATATTCATTAATATGCATTTTTCAAATTTGGGTATGTGCATACATGAAGCCCTATTTTGAAAATGGTTCCATTGGAATTACTCATATACGTAGTTGTATTGATTTTTCAATCAAAGTAGGTTAGTGTAAAAAATAAATAAATAAATAAGGACATAAATAAATGCAATTTGTTTTTTTGTAAAACTAATTGTTTTTTGTTGCAACATGCTATGGAAATCAACATCGGTGATAAAAAAAAATTAATTCATTTGCATATGTAGATTAATTATACTGGAAATAATAGTTCTACAAACACTCATATTCACTTTTATCACCAATTTGAAAAAATGCTTGAATATCATATTTTTTTGGCTTGTGGGCTTAATGAAATTTCTGAAAACATAGTCGGGACAGTCACGTTTTGAGGGACCAAAAGGGAATATTTTTAAAACATATTTCTATCCTATATAGCCCTTGATGTTTACTTCCCAACCCAATTTGAATCACTCAATTTGGATTTGAAACGAAAAAATTAGAACCAAAACATTGACAGGGTGTCTAGCGGGCAGCTCAGGAATAGAGTTGGGACAATCAATTTTTGGAGGACTAAATGACCATATTTTTAAAAATTGTTTCTATGGAAGATTCCTCTATGAATATAGTTTAAAATTAAATTGGAATCATTCATTTTAGATATCGTATGAGTAATTTATGATCAAAATACTGACTGTCTATCGTAAATCAGCACTCCTACAACTTTGTCTTTCCGGCTGTTTCTTAGAGTATTTGAGCTATCAAGTATTCTTGTCTTCAAAAATCGTTTCTATTGGAGATAAATAAATGAATCTACTTTCATTTCCAATTTTAATCATTCAAATCTGACATCAAACGAAAAATCTATGCTTAAAACATTCACTGTTGTTCTAAGTGGGGTAACCGAAAATGACTTTATTATGCATGTTGTTATAAATAAAATTGACATATCATATCATTGAATTTTTAAACATTGTTTCTATTGGAGATATACCTTTGAATTAGCTCTCATATGGCTTTGGAATCACTCAATTTGGATGAGAAACAAAGAAGTCGTGATTAAAACATTGCAGGTTAGCATGATTGGCCACTGCTCTCCCGCAAGTGACAAATAAATTTTACTTTGTTATTTTCTCAATGGATTTATTATATAGAGTAACTAATTGTTGTTTTTTTGCATAATTATTGGATTAGGGGAGCCCGATCACCTCTCTTTCTCCGTGATTTAATGTTTTATTGCAGGTGGACACTCGTTTTTTTATAGGTCCTAGGAGAAAAAATGTCAATTTATGGACGAGTGATTCTTGAAAGAAATTTTAATGAAACAAGGGTGTTGCTTCCTTCTAATTGTAACCCATCCTCAACATCAATGCCTTGAACAACTAATTTTTTTTTGCATGCTTGCATTTTATGATTGTGCATTTTGCTGTTCCTTTCCAATGGAACAACACTTCCGCATTTTGTTGTTCATTTTCAAAGGAACAGCACTTCCGCATTTTGTTGTTCATTTTCAAAAAAACAAAACTTCTACATTTTGTTGTTCCTTTCCAAAGGAACAGCACTTTCATACTTTTGTTGTTCCTTTCCAAAGGAACAACACTTCTGCATTTTCATATTTTTGTTGTTCCTTTCCGAAGAAACAACACTTCTGCACTTTCACACTTTTGCTATTCCTTTCCAAAGGAACAGCACTTCTGCACTTTCACACTTTTGTTGTTCCTTTCCGAAGGAACAACACTTCTGCACTTTCACACTTTTGTTATTTCTTTCTGAAGGAACATCACTTCTACACTTTCACATTTTTGTTGTTCCTTTTTGAAGGAACAACACTTCTGCACTTTCACACTTTTGTTGTTCCTTTCCGAAGGAACAACACCTCTACACTTTCACATTTTTGCTGTTCCTTTTCAAAGAAACAGCATTTTCACATTTTTTGTTTTTCCTCTTAGGGAACAACACTTTTTCACATGCATTTTTTTTGTTGTTCCCTATAGGGAACAACACCTTTTTGTGTTTATTTTTGCTTTTTGGTATGCATGTTTTTTGTTGTTCCCTATAAGGAACAACAATTTTTTTGAATGTTTTTGTTGTTCCTCTAAAGGAGCAACACTTTGGGAGTATTTTTTAGAACAATCATTTCTTCCTCTTGAGGGATTATTCTTAGTTCATCTCAACCACATTTTACTTATTCCCTTTCATGGCATGAAGTACACTACTTTTATGAGGACAAGAATTATGGATTCTATTGAAGCGAGTTAATATCATTCACGTTATTATTTTTAACAAGACAGCTCCTTGATGATAGATTCTTTTCAAAAGGGACACAATTATTTATATACTACTTTATTGCATTGTTTTCTGTTGAACATGATGTTGATTGATCATCTTAATACCATGCTAGTTCCACCCTTCCTGGTTATAATATTCTCTGTCTGTAATAGATGAGATTATGGATATATTTTTTTCTATTGACATGTTCAACTTCTTCCACCATCCCTACTCTTAAGGAGTATTGAGCCTCCCTCTTTTTATCATAATAATGTGTAATAACAACAACATTTTGTTTGTAGATGGAGGATAGGGGGTCTCATTAGGAGCCAGCCTACCATGTTCATAAGGCCGTAACAAAGTGACATTCCCATTATGGCCACCACACCAGAGTTATGATCCATTAGATAGCCAAATTATCCTTGGAACAGGAGCTCTCATCACGAGCCGGCATAATCATTTTTGCTACATCCCAATGAATGGCAGTTTGGATATCTAGTTACCACGTCAGCACACTAATCTCTTCTATAGAACAACACTAGAACTCTCCATTTATAAATTGAGGAACCTGGCTCATATGGGTTAAAAAGCAACCCTACCGAGGCTATGGACGCCTATTGGCAGCAGAGGCTCTGCTTATGGTATTGAAGTTATATTTTATCATCAATTATCACTATAATACCCTTTTCTTATTCTCTATTTTTATTGGAGAAATTATTTTCTTGATTTTCCCTGTTTTGAACCTTTATGCATGAGAAATTGTTTTATGATCAATCACATCATTTTCAGCTAAAATACCGTCAGCAAAGCATCTTTTTGGCATATTGTTGTTCTTTTTCTTTTTCGCATAACTTATCATCAACCAAAGCGTCCTATCTTTTATTCATATCTATCTTTACACACTCTACTCTCATTATAACCATAACTCTCATTGTCCTCTCATTGATATGTGTACTCTGCTTCATTCACTGCCATATTGGCCCTTGCCTTGTCGTCAGCACAACACCTTTCATATGCTTTATGGTCATAGAACTCCTTTTCTAATTGGAGGGGGAATGTATGCATTATGGGATAACATGCGATATGATTCCTACACTCTGCCATAACTTGTTGATTTGACAAAATATTAGTATTGTATTACAAAAGTTTTTCTCATTGAAATTTTTGCATGCATCTTAATCTATTGGTATTCAAAACTAACACTATGGATTCAAGAACATTGTATGCAAAATAGTGATTTGTTTACAAGAGAACAACAAGTATGGGGGGAAACTCTATTCGCAGCATGACCACACTATTATAACTAATAAAAGAGGCTCATGAACGTGAACAATTGTTCAGACATGATGTGCTTGCCTAGATTTCACCTTTTGCATCACTTTCAACACCAACTCTGCCTACATCAGCTTCAACAAATGCCAGTACATATATGTCATTCCACATTTTTATTTTTTGAGGTAAAACTTGAAGTAAAATAGCATAATTTTTTGATTTATTACGAATTTAGGAAAATTTAATGAAAATCCATTTTCAACATTATTTATCATCCTTCATTCCACATCTTTACCACTTCCCATTTTTCAGCGGCATATTATCTTTCAATTTGGGGAGTGTTGCTTTTATTCATTTATTTCTTATGACCATGTCATTAATATTCTTTATCATCCATTGATATTCTTATTCATTCTCAACACCTCCCTTATTCCATGTTTTACACCAAGCATGGAATTCAACAGATAGTAGCAACCACCTCAGTTTTTTTCTAGCATTGCATTAGGGCATGCTAATTCTTCAGAGAGGGGGAGGAATTGCTACGCATGATGGATGTTTTCTACTTTCTTTCTCATTTAAGGCATGCAATTTCAGTGCAGAAATTGATTTCCATAATATTTTTAAAACTATGAACTCAATTCTTATGATCTTTGGAAAACACAAACGTATCATTTAAATACACAAACCCAGATAATTTCAAGATAAATTGGTTCATAAAATTTCAGAAATCATGCACTATCACCTACAGCCATTTTGTTTATATCTCATGATCCGTCCATCAAAAGGATTTGATTTTTGGATCATAGAAGCATTAATATAGTAGAAATCTACTTGCAAAATTTCAGCAAAATCTGGTTTGTAGCTTTTGAGGAAAATGGTTAATGAAGTTTGTTGTTACTTATATCATATTTTGTTGCAACTTCACATACACATAACTTGAAAGTCAATGTAAAAACTGTTACGCCTTCATCAAGATTTCTAAAACTGAATATTCATTAATTAAGGAAGAATTCATTTATTCTATCCATTTCATGAGCTGGGATGAACAAAAAAAAATTATTGCTTGGTTAACACATGGGTTTTTTCTTTGGGTTGCATGAAGACATGCAATATATTTAGTTTTTTGTTGCATGAGGACATGCAATATATTCAGTGTGGGGGTGTGTTGGGCCGTTAATATGTCATTATTGTTATCACTTTTGAACGTATATTCCACCCATTTTTACTCTTCTTTATCATGGTTTATCACATAATTCCATCTTATAATGATTTATGCTTTTAAGGAAAAATATTATTTATTCTCCTTTATTTTTAATAAATTGATGATTATGCATGATTTTGTCAATGATAGTTTATTAATAAATTGGTTGTAACATTACTCATTATTTTTAGCCTCCAAGATATTTTCCAGATTGAAGATTTGATCATTAAATGTGCCAACTTAGAAATTCGTTGGAATAAGAAGCGATGATTTTGTATTGAAAGTTTTGGGCAAATGGAAAAGAATCTAGAAAATCTGAAACATGGGTTTTGTCCAGAACGAACCAAATTAGTTTTTAAATAATCAGTTTTCCCAAATTCGGACCGTATTGAGAGAAATGGAAGGTTCTTTGTAAACATTTTTCTCAGATTCGTTGTGTGGCCGTTTTCCAAATTATCCCAGTTGCAATGCCAAATTCGACCTGTTCCTATTGAATGATTGATATAATGATATCTCAGAAATGATTTTGTTTATCAATTTGTTGAGAACAATCCAATTTTGTAATGAAAATCATTTTGTAATCATCACAGTTGTAACTTCTCTTTTCTCTCTGTGTATTTAAATCAGAACAAAGATCAAAGAAGGAGATTTAGAATTGAGGATTCATGATTCATGATGGGATAGGATAGGATAGGAGGAAAAGGGGATTGTTGCATTACCATTGTAATTCTCAAGGCTTTTGCTGTTGTAATGATTTCACAATTTGATGATTAATATATAATTTGGAGGTTGTTGTTCATTCGTCTCATCTGAAGTAGCCCAGCAGCATTCGTTGGCGGCTAAGGGCCTAGCCTCTGGTGGATTAAGCTGTTGATGTGTATTATACCCTTACAATTTCTGTCGTGTGATGGTTTGGTTTCATTTCTATTTATTGTAGTTGTATCGCTTTACTGTTTCGTATTGCCAGACTTAATGAATTGATCTGTTTTACATACTATACTTAAATTATGTTGTTGTTCATTTCCTTCTTAGTAGAGATCATTGCTTACTGCAAGCATATTGTTGTGTTTTTCATTTCATCTACAAAGCTTTGTTGTTCATTCAAGTAATTTAACAGTTTTCTATTCATTATAGCTATATAAGTTTGGTTGTTCATTTCTAATACTTAGCACTATTGTTCATTTACTTTCTGCAATTATTTAAGCTTGCCTTTCAGCATTCTTATAGTTAGAACAATTGTCTCATTTCGATTAAGTTGCAGTAGCATGATTGATTTAGTTCTTTGCAATTTCTAATTGGTTATTTAGTGTTGTGTGTGAGGTCAACAACTGTAAAAAACACTGACCACCGTTGTTTAAGTTCTCAGATTAGGGATCTCATTTATGTTTGATTTAATTTATATCAGTTAAACAAGGAATGAGTTATTGCTATTGTATCCTTGGTTGATAAATTGTTGTAGTTTTCTGCATGAATGATTTAAGTTTCAGAGTGTTAAGTTTCTTTTAATTCTAAGTAGATTGTATTTCAAGCATTCATTTACTTTTGCATTTTAAGCACTATACTGAAAAACATTACTCTTGAGTAAATAGCCGCCTCAGACTGAGTACACTCTTGAAATAAAAAGTCGTCCCTAGGTTGACAATTAATGTGAAGATAATTAGGAGTTAAAAAGACACCTTTTATCGTTTAACACTTTGCATGACCAGCCCCACAAATCCCAATGGCCTCCCATGGCAGATGAGAAGAAAGACGAGGGGGCAGGAGATCCTATCAAAATCTTGCTGGAAGAAGCCCTCGAGCGACAAAGGAATGCGACGATGGACAGCTTTGCGCAGATCCTTCAATCACTACCCAGAGGCGACGCATCGGCTTCCAATAGCGACTCTGAAAATGCAACATCGTTTAAGGTACAAGTTAATTTTGAAATCCCCATCTTCGAGGGTCAAATAGACACAGACGTCGTAGATAAATGGTTAAATCTGCTAGATTGGTATTTTTCTCTTCATGAATTTTCCAGTCATGAAAAGATTGTTTTCGCTCTTCTCAAAGCAGCCCCCCACGTCAAGGACTGGTGGGAAACCTACTGCAAGTAGAAGAATGAAAGCATAGGCTCACGTTTTCAGTCGCACCCACTTGGGATTCATTCCAAGATGCCATCAAGGAGCAGTACTACCTTGTCAAAAGCTACGAGACAAATACATAAATTGGACCATGCTTCGGCAGGGAAGGGACCAAGATGTGCCAGAGTTCGCAAACATTTTTCATACCCTTCGCACACAGTTGGGTATCAAAGATTCTGATCTGCATCTAGTACTCAAATACCGTGGCTGCCTACACAGATACATTCAGGAAGAGATGGAGTTCCTGAACATCTCCTCGCTCGGCACGACATACCGATACGTTGTCAAAATTGAGAAAAAGTTCAAACAAAAGAAGCGAGACTTTGGATCTGCAAATCCGAAGCCCAAAGGACAAAGCCAAGGTGGGGTGACCCAAGACAACCCGTTGAAGCCACAAGAAAAGAACAACACCATGAAGCCAAAGAAGGACACAGGAAAGTGGTGTGAGTTCCACAAGAGTCCCACTCATAACATAAGTGAGTGTCAGACATGCAGTCGCTGGTGGCCGAGTTGAAGGCTTTCGAATCGATGCATGTTCCGACCCTGAGCCAGAACTCGACAAGGGGGAATACAAGGGAGCAGATTATTGATGCAGATCCCAAACCACTGTTGCCACCGCCAAGATCCAAAAGAATGAGCCTGAAGACCATAGAGGGGGAGCGTCTTTTCCACTACATATGTGGTGAAGGGTTCGTCGCTGCAATTCATTGTCGACAGGCAGCCAAAAGAACCTCGTTTCAGCAGAGGTCGTGAAGCGGTTGGGCCTTACGACTACACCACACCCACAGCGTACAATATCGTGGCTTCACGAAGATAGACTTCAAAGTTCTCCACCGTGCACCTTCCCTAAGCATAATCCCTTCACAGATGAGTATTGTTGTGATGTTACACCTCTGGATGTTTGTGATGTACTATTAGGCCAGCCATACTTGTGGAAGCGACATGCTCTGTATGAGTCAAGGCCTCGTGTTGTCATTATTTCTTTGGATAATTCATTATACAGGATACTGGAGGTAGCCCCACCTACTGCCACCTCTTTGATCACTTCCAAGAAAGGCAGCAAGCTCATCTCCCAGACTAGGAAATTCATTTTCTGTCTGGTTCGTTCCCAAAGTAAGGGGAAGATCGTTGCTACATCCATGACCCCCGCAAAGGGTTCCTCCATGACGCAGCAGCAGCAAAGGGATACGGTCATGATAGAACACAGGAATAACTTCTCCTGACCCACAGGGGTACCACACAAGTCTTAAGTGGGCAACAAATTTTGGTTACATCTGCAAAGAGAACGCCTTACTAGAACCCATCAGAAACTCAGACGACTCCAACATCGTCCTTACACCAGTACCAAGGCTACGTGCAACAATGCTTTGAAGCACAGCATTCCTCCATTCCTTGGCTTGCACTGAGTGTTCAATGTGGACCATCATCGACCATGCTTACCACCATTTCTGGACACATCAGAGATTGCAAAATAGCTCACCAGAGACCCAGTTCAGCAGAAGCTTCCTCATCTCAGGGAGGAACTCAACGCAATGG
>APFE030662006.1:222478-241928 GCA_000404065.3 Pinus taeda | reverse complement strand
GGGAAAATCTCTGTGCATATGTGTTTTATGTGTTATGCTCTCACATTGTTTATTTTCTTTGTTTTAGAATTCGTATGCAGGTAATTTTTGTACAGGGTTAAAACCTACACTTTTCCGACTCTTAAAAACATGAAAATATTGTTGAGCTCTTGTAGTTTTGACCTCGTAAATGGTTCTGAAATGTCGTTTACCCAGTATACGTTTACCCCTTTTCGGGATGGGATAAACTATTTACGAAAAAGGTACAACTTAGTCAAACATGGCTAGGAGGTTCTCTCGAGTATTGTTTTCTACATTTTCAGGCTCAAGGGACAACTTTACAAAAAAGGACCCTTGGAGTTTTCTTTTCCATGTATTTTTCAAACTCTCTAAACATGAAAAATATTTTGAGTTTCACCTTTGTTGGACTTGTTAAAATATTAAACGACATAGGACTCGTCATTATGACGAGACCGAGCTACTGCTTCCTAGGGCTCGTAAAACTTACTAGGATGGATCCATCCTAACGATGGGCTTATATTACAAGCATATGCTATCCCCATCAATCTTGTGTAAAAATAACTGGGTTACTCACCAGAAATGGTGGGGGAGCAATTGGAAACATTTCATCAGTTGTATTCTTCACTTGAGGTAGCATGTCGCTCTTGAAAATTGACACTCGTATGTTGTTCGTGTCGAGTTTTGGGACATCCTCACTCTATTACTTTCCTCCCTGGGTTTTGGGTCATCTATTTTAAACCTCTCATATGATCTCTACCATGTCACCATGACCTTTGATCCTATGATGTAAAATGTTGCCAAACTCTAAAGTCGTGTCATCCACATGTTCAAGAGAAGTCTTCCTACCTGTACATTGTATGATTATATGTCACCATCTTGGATTACTCTCATTCATTGTGTTTCTTGTTTCGTGTCAATGATGAAGCATTCATTATGACCTTCCTTCGACAGATTACTTCCTGTAGACTTCAACTCATTATCCAGGAATTTGATCTAGAAAATCCCTTTTAGTACCTTAGAGCTTGCATGCCTCAATGGCAAGTTCTTCACACTCAATGACAGGTTCTCATCACTAGCTCTCGATTGAGTGATTTCACAGGTGTTCAACTTCAATTCCTTATTCACACTTCATGAGTTGTACTGATAGTACCTTGAGATCCGTTGACATTATGGGTGGTTTCTCTTGTGCTTGTTAACAATTCACATCATTGACTAGTGATCAAGCGAATTTCTAACATGTTCGACTTCATAACATCTATTCACATGTTATAATTTGTACTTTGATCAAGTCATGTTGGAGTGCAAGACCCTGGGCTTAGATCACAAAAGTCCAGGTTGCGAGGAGTGATGAGTAATTCATGATTATATACATGATTCATTAAACGGATGCCCGCAACCATGCCGTGGGTATCATTTTTTTTATCACCTCAGTTGGATGGTTGCATCCATGCCAAGGATTCATGCACATGATCCTTTTCTTGATGGATAGTTGCAGCTATACCATGGATTCATGTATTGTTATATGCCTCTCTGATTTATCAGGCATGACTATGCGTTCAGATATGTATATGTATGTTTTACTTGTAGGTTTTCTGACAACGGTATCTGATTCCTTGCATCTACTCATAAAGCATTTCACCCCTCTCTTGTTCGTCTTTCATGCTTTAGGGGGCATTTGTTACACAGTAATTTTCCATTGTCCTTGTACTCCCTATTCCTTGATCTTGGAGCACCTCTACAGTAAACCTTGTGTACTTCCCCATCATGAATAACATCTATTTGAGTCACTTTCCATCTGCAAAGCATTCTCCCTTTACATCATTTCCATAGATACTTCCTTTAAACCCAGTTTTAAAGGCTGGTGCCATCCCTCGGTTTCTTCCCCGCGCCGATTTGTTGAGAATAACACTGATCCTCGTGCCAATCAGCATTGTTATCCCTTGATTATCCATGTTGATCCTCTTCTGTAAAGTTTTTAAAAATGGAATCGAAACTTCCAAATCTAGAAGCTTCATGGGTAGATGTCTAGTAAATGGTTAGTCCAAATAGAGCCGAGAGAGACTGTTTGGGCTCCTTTCCCATATTAAGAAGGAACTAACCCAAGAGATAAGACTTCTTCCCATCATAAGAGGAACATATCCCCTCTCTCATGCCTATATAAACCCCTACTATTCCAACCTTTGTTGGGCTTTGGATGCAGCTTGGATTTAGCTAATGGAAGGACTGGAATAATCTCCAAAAGCTTGCGAGTCTTAGCTCTTAGTTTATGCTTGTTAAGAACTTGATAAAGGGAGAATAGCTTGTAGGATGTTTTGGTGTGAACAAGGAGAAAGAGACCTTAAACTCCCATGATTGAGGTGTTTTAGGAGATGTTAGAGTGATGGTTGGGATCCGTAACCATCGAAGGAAACCTACAATGCTAAGGCAAAGGTTGTACTTTCCTTTTTTGCATATCAATACAACTAATATTTTGTTTCCTATATCAATTGCAATATTATATTTGGTAGCTTAAGACTCCTTAGACACTTAAGTAGATTGAAATCTATTGTATGCTATCATGTGTACTTTGGTTTCTTGTCTATTTGTTTCAGATGCTTGATTGACATTAAGGAGCTAATCGCTAGAGAAAAAGCACAAGGACATCATCGAACAAGGATAAGTGATACAAGAGGTAGGATCTTATCCATTCTCAATCTAAGGGAACTTATGTTAGATTGTATTGTTTGTGGCTAGACCCTCCCATGGGCTAGAGGGATTGTCTCTGTCCGTAGAGAGAATCTTCCTATATAAACCCCTACTATTCCAACCTTTGTTGGGCTTTGGATGCAGCTTGGATTTAGCTAATGGAAGGATGGAATAATCTCCAAAAGCTTGCGAGTCTTAGCTCTTAGTTTATGCTTGTTAAGAACTTGATAAAGGGAGAATAGCTTGTAGGATATTTTGGTGTGAACAAGGAGAAAGAGACCTTAAACTCCCATGATTGAGGTGTTTTAGGAGATGTTAGAGTGATGGTTGGGATCCATAACCATCGAAGGAAACCTACAATGCTAAGGCAAAGGTTGTAATTTCCTTTTTTCATATCAATACAACTAATATTTTGTTTCCTATATCAATTGCAATATTATATTTGGTAGCTTAAGACTCCTTAGCCTCTTAAGTAGATTGAACTCTATTGTATGATATCATGTGTACTTTGGTTTCTTGTCTATTTGTTTCAGATGCTTGATTGACATTAAGGAGCTGATCGCTAGAGAAAAAACACAAGGACATCATCGAACAAGGATAAGTGATACAAGAGGTAGGATCTTATCCATTCTCAATCTAACGGAACTTATCTTAGATTGTATTGTTTGTGGCTAGACCCTCCCATGGGCTAGAGGGATTGTCTTTGTCCATAGAGAGAATCTTCCTACTCCACACCATGTTATTCATCCACCCACGGTATTTATCCACCCATGGTATTGTAAGTGTCATGCACCCATGGTATTCATTCACCCATGGTATTTTCCCATGGTATTCATTCACCCATGGAATTTACATGTGGTATTGTAACTGAAAAAAGTTATAAGTAACAAGTCACATTTTGTGAAAGGACAAATTGTCCACCACAATGTAGCTTTTATAGTTAGAGGCCCCAAATATATAAAATATTGAAATGGATCTTGGGGGGAAGGCCCCCAAGATCTGAAAAATTGAGTTTCCAGAAGAAAAAGTGGAGAACACACAATAGAAAAAACCACCAAGAAACTTTTTATTAAAATGGAGAATAACTATAAAAGCTACATTGTGGTGGACAATCTGTCCTTTTACAAAATGCGACTTGTTACTTATAGCCTTTTCAATCACAATACTATAGGTAAATTCCATGGTTGAATTAAAACCATGGGTGGATGTCACAATACCATGGGAAAATACCATGGGTGAATTAATACCATGGGTGGATGCCACATACAATCCCATGGGTGGATGCCACTTATGATACCATGGATAAATTCCATGGATGGATGAATATCATGGGTGGATCCATGGGTTGATGCCATTTTCCATTTGGATCAACACACAGCATAATTATATTGGTCTAAAGAGGTGACATGGTCGTACAAATGGAGCCATGGTGGCATATGACATAAGCACAGGTGACGTGCCAGTACGAAATGAGGACATGTGGCATGTTGACTTGGACTCTTTGGGTGACCAAGTGGGCTAAATTCAAGTGATACATGGCACCAATCAGGAGCCACCATGCAGAAAGAATGACATCAACATGGTGAAATGGAAGTTCCTCGAAATCCGAGCCAAGGGTCATGTTCGGTGAAGTTTTCATGTATTTGTTTTCGGCGAAAAAAATCTAAAGAAATCAGTAAATCAGTGAGTCAGTGAATCAGATGGTTGAATATTTAGGCCATTCACGGCAAGAGAAAGGCCTCAACCCCAAACGCATTAAGCCCCTGAACCCATTAGGAATTGGTCACAGTGCTTGGTCATATTGGTGATCAACTAACATGCAGGACTCCTACAGGCAACGAAGAACAAAATCAGTCAATGAATTTTTTTGGAAGAAACAACCAAATATGACAGTTTTCTAAATTCGATGAACAATTTAGCCATAGATAAGTGGAGGTTGGTGAAATTGGTTGAAAATGTTATAATTGGCGGTTTATTTTGAAAATTTTCCATAATTGGTGTTGCGCCAAAATTAGATTGTCACAGTGAAAACCAGTAAAAATTCAAGAATTGTATTTTTGAGAAATTTAACTCGGTTTCTCTTAGAGAAACAATAAAGGAGTGTTAGAAGACTTGTAGAACAGGTTTAGAAGACTTAAATATACAGGGGGGAAAATGATAATAATAGATTCAAGTAGATATCAAAAAGAAATTTAACTAAAGCCTTATCTTAAAAATATCGGTCTAAAATTATATATAAGCATAATTTAATTTACAGTTTGAAGAAAAAAATGGTGAGAGCAATCATGTTGGTTGGAATTGGGGTAGTGCAAGGATGTGTGCAAAGGGGAAATTGTGTGAGAAATTGTACTACTGATGTTGTTGGTGTGTTCATTAATGAAACATTGTTGAAGGTGTTGGTAATGGTGGTTTTTTTCGTAATTGATTTATTTTTCAAAAGGAATGGCTTCATGATTTGATTTTGAAAATAGATGAAAGATGAATCACTAAGGTCAGGCAACTTGTATCTTGCAGATTAGGGGTTGTAGCTCCTTCCAGTAATTGTTGGTAAATGTCTAGGGGTTGAAGCTCCTTTCAGTAGAAGCTTATAAACACAGAAATTGTATCTCCTTTCAGTTGTAGCTCATAAATTAGGGAGAAGTTTATTCTTGCTTGTTGTAGCCAAAGAACTTTGTAACAAAAAGTACTATCTTGCCTTGTGAAGAAATTTAAGGAAATATTTGAATAATTTGTGTTATCATTGTGATACCTATGATATATCTTGTCATGCTTATGTGAACTAATTTCTAGAAATTTTATTGGCGTCCTAATATCATTGCAAGTGAAAGAAATTCCTGCAATATTGATTCACCCCCCTCTCAATATTGTCCTAGTTTTTAACACACGTGGTCTTATGTTTGTTCATGGAATAAATAATATAAATCACTCACAATTTTTTTATGATACGCTCCTTTTAGGACAGGCATCTTCAATAATTTCACAATTATTTAAATTGGTCCTTAGTGATTTCTTTTATGCCTCTGGAGGTCTAACAAACTCAGGAAAATTGCAGATTTATTTTTGGAATGCCTCCTCTCGCAAGAAAATAAAAATAGGAAGTATTGTGGGCTTCCACCCTATGGAATCTTTGAAATAATTTGAATATTTAGGGATTCCTATTTGTTTGAAATCACATTCCTTGAAATCATGGAATGGTATCACCTCTAAATTTAAAATCAAATATTATTCCTAGAGAGCTTGCTGACTCAACTTAGTTGGATGTACTGTGTTGATCACAGTAGTTCTTTCTGTGTTTCCTACGTACCAATTCACTTCCCTCCTTTTCCCACAAAGTGTTCTCTCTATTACAGCTAGGGAAATATGCAAGTTTCTTTGGGAAGGGGTGGTGTTCTAGCACAAAAAAAAAAAAAAAAAAAAAAAAAAAAAAAAAAAACTTCATTTGATAAAATGGGTAATATTCAACTATCCAAAAACCTATTGGGGGGCTTGGCATTAGAGACCCTATGATTATGAACAAATCAATAGGAGGAAAGTTAGCATGGAGGTTTATCACTCAAGAAGAAGATTAGAGGAAGGCAATCCTTAAGGAAAAATATCTTTGAGAAGAATGAATTTATTTCTTAGAGTCAATCCAAGCCCCCAAAGGAGGCTCGATGGTTTGGAAACTATTCACTCTAGTAGCCCCTCTAATCAGCTCAAACGTATTTTGGAAACCTAGAAGTGGAAGAGATATTAATTTATGGAGGGTCAAAATGACGGATAAGCAGCCCTTGGAACGCAATTGTGGAGTACTACCTCTAGGGGAATTCTTTTGTGCTCAATGAAAATTAAAAATAGTAGACATTTCAAATTGGGACAATGAAGGCACTTGGATAGGCTAGAACCTCAGAGGAGTCCCTGCAAACTTGCAACATTTGGCTTACAAACTTTGAGACAGTTTGGTTGGTTATGTTCCATGATGGATAAAGGAGGTGATTCAGATCAAATGGAAGAATTATCCATACTCGATGAAGGAAGGTTATGAATTTGTGTTCTTCCCTCAACAAACTCCCCCCACATTGAATTTACTTGGACAAAGATATGGATATTATATGCCAATCAAAAGGTAAATTACTTTTTCTAGCTCCTTCTGCACAAAAAAAAATAAATATTAAATATAAATATAAATAAATAATAAATAAACAATAATAATAATAAATTAATTAATAAATTAAAAAAAAAAAAAATAATAATAATATATATATATATTTATATATATTATATATATATATATATTTATTATATATATATATATATATATTATATATATATCTAAAATAATATAATATTAATAAAAATAAAAATAAAAATAAAAATATGGTGAGAATTTGAGAAATAGGGGCATTCAAGGTCCTTCAGGGATACAAAATTGGTTTGTTTGGATGCATCTAGTCTACTTTCAAAACATTTAAAATCTCTAACTTCCCTTCATGGGTATTTTACATCATGATAAAAAAATTATTCCAGGTTTATCTCTCAGAAATCCTTTTTTTATTATTGGGAAGCAGTTCCAAAATCGATTTATTGGAAGGTATGAATAGCTACAAACAATCCAATCTTCAATAATTTAGAAATTTTTCCACACTTTGTAGCCATGGAAGCCATTATCATGTGCTTTGAGTTTGGGGCTTTAAAGTTTGCTAATGACTCCTCTTATTGGGGATTAGACACACTTGAAAGAAAATGATCTTCAAAATTTTCTAATTTGGACGAACTGCTTATAGCTATGGAATGGACTACTAAAATTTCTTAGGTAGTTTGGAAGTTAAGATTGACAGTGACGGAATTATGATTTTGGAAGCATTAGCGAGAAGGACTGATCCTCAATTTTTATGGGGCCTTGAAAAGGAATCCAGGGGTGTCAAGAGGGGGAGGGGTGCTTTATGACCCCAAGGAATCTAAAGTTTCAAAGTATTCATGGGGCTTAAGATGCATGGAAAACAACCAAATTGGAGCTTATGCCCTCTACCAAGGGGTTTACTAAGCAAAAATGAACTAGTTACTTCTCTCACTATTTTGGGAGACTTCCTCCTTATTAAAAATTTGGTGAAGGGCTCCATTCTAAGGGACAAAACATTAGAAAATACTATGAAAAAAATTAGGAAGAAACGGAAGGGTTTATTCAATAGCATATTTCCATTTTTTGTATGATCTCAATAAAGATGTAGACTTATGTAATAATGGTTGAATCAGGCCTTCTCCTATTCCTTAGAGCTAAATGGATTGGAATTACATGGTTATGAAGGACTTCATTATCAATCATTTATGGTACGGCACGTAAATTTTATTTTTTGGTGGGTCAGTTTTGTAAGTTACATACCTATATAAACCCATTTTGTGTTATTTAGTTTTGGAGTTCCTCTGGAAAAATTTGTAATTTTGTTGGATAAGAGGGCTCAAGAATTTTTTTTAAGATATAGATACGTACTACCTGATGTATTTGTTAAGATCTAGGTGAAATTACATATAAATACAAAGTTCTCATTCTGGTTAAAAGAAATGTAATTATGATTATAATTAAATTCCTTTTATAATGATAAGTTATGGATCTAAATGTAACTGATCCAGGTGGATATTGGTGGCCACTCTCCTATTCCACTTGGACCCCCACCATTATTACTTTCAGTTTTTTAGTTTCTTTAAGTGTGGCACAGTTTACTATTTTTGCAGTTTTTCGAGTCCTAAACTTTTGGAATCGTTTTGAGCCCCTACACAACGTTTTTTTGGAAAACGATAAAGCATGAACTTATGATTGATGTTTTAATTCGAAATTTATATTCCTTGGATATGTATTTCTAACGAGATATCAAGTGCATCAAACGGAGATCATATGCCAAAGTTACGACCTTAGGAAGTTAATGTACCAATTTACTCTAATGGGGCTCAATTTTGGCATTTCATCTCCTAGGGTTAGGGTTTTGTATGTTTATGGTTTTCCATTGTTTCTCAATAATAAATAGGCCTTCGAACCTCATTGTAACACAGTTCAAAGGCATGTAACCGCTATATCTCTTCTCATAGATAAGCTACCATCACCCGAGCTAGTTTACTAAGGATATGTACTACCGGATGTATTTGTTAAGATCCAAGTGAAAACTTACATATAAATACAAAGTTCTCATTCTGGTTAAAAGAAATGTAATTATGATTATAATTAAATTCCTTTAATAATGATAAGGTATGGATCTAAATGTAACTGATCCAGGTGGATATTGGTGGCCACTCTCCTATTCCACTTGGACCCCACCATTTTTACTTTCAGTTTTTTAGTTTCTTTAAGTGTGGCATAGTTTACTATTTTTGCAGTTTTTCGGGTCCTAAACTTTTGGAATCGTTTTGAGCCCCTACACAACGTTTTTTTGGAAAACGATAAAACATGAGCTTATGATTGATATTTTCATTTGAAATTTATATTCCTTGGATATATATTTCTAACGAGGTATCAAGTGCATCAAACGGAGATCACATCCCAAAATTACGACCCTAGAAAGTTAATGTACCAATTTACCCTAATGGGGCCCATAGTTTTGGCATTTCATCTCCTAGGGTTAGGGTTTTGTATGTTTATGGTTTTCCATTGTTTCTCAATAATAAATAGGCCTTCAAGCCTCATTGTACCACAGTTCAGAGGCATGTAGCCACCATATCTCTTCTTAGAGATAAGCTACGATCACCCGAGCTAGTTTACTTCCATTCTATACGTAAGCATATTTCAATTCTTTGATATTAATGAAATGAAGTTTCATTTTTGTTGCATCTTTGTTTTTATGTTTTATATTTGTATTATGTTTCTGCATAGTCTGGATCAGTGGTATCAAAGCAGTCTTCTCTTTCTATGATTTGCTTTGCATGTCCCCAACGAGGTCAGGGTATAAGGAGTTAGGGCTCGAACTGGTTGAACCTTTGCAATACCAACCTCGCAAACCCTGACGACCTCCCATGGCGAAAGAAAATAAAGACGAGGGAGTAGGAGATCCCTTCAAAATATTGCTCAAAGAATCCCTCGAGCAACAGAGGCACACGATGATGGACAACTCTGCCCAGATCCTTCAATGGATGCCCACAAGTGATGCATCTTCATCCGGCAAACACTCTAAAGGCCCCACTCAATTCAAGGTACAAGTTAACTTTGATATCCCCATATTTGAAGGTCAGATAGATGCAGATGTCATAGATAGAGGGTTATATGATCCAGGTGGATATTGGTGGCCACCCACCCAGTCCACTTGGACCCCACCATTGTTTCTTTCCCCTTTTCAATTTCCTTAATTGTAGCACAGTTTACTATTTCTAGTAGTTTTTCAGGTCTTGAACTTCCGGAGCCGTTTTGAGGCCCTAAACGACCTTTTTTGGGAAAAATGGGAGCAACATCCGTCCATGGACTGATGTTTCTCTTCCCAAAGTTGTAGTTCTCGAATAGATCTTTCTAACAAGATATTTTACGCGTCAAACGGAGATCATATGCCTTTGCGCCTCATTTTAACACAGTTCAAAGGCATGTAGCCGCCACATCTCTTCTCAGAGATAAGCTACCAATGCCCTAGTTGTTTATTTCCATTTTTTGTTTGTAAGAATATCTCAGTATTTTACATTAATGAAATGAAGTATTATTTCCGTTGCATCTTTGTGTTTATGGTTATCTCTGTAATTTGTTGTGTTCCTGTTTAAATCCGGATCAGTGGTATTAGAGCGGTCTGCTTTTTCTCTATTCTTCTTTGCATGTCCCCAACGAGGTCGGGATATAAGGAGTTAGGGCTTGAACTGGTTGAACCTTTGTAAGACCAGCCTCACAAATCCCGACGTCTTCCCATGGCGGATGAAAAGAAAGACGATCGGGTAGGAGATCCTATCAAAACCTTGCTCGAAGAATCCCTCGAGTGAGAAAGGAACACGATGATGGACAGCTTTGCCCAGATCCTTCAACGACTACCCAGGGGTGATGCATCAGCTTCTAACGGCTACTTTGGAAATGCCACACCATTTAAGGTACAAGTTAATTTTGAAATCCCCATATTCGAGGGTCAGATAGATGCAAATGTCATCGATAAATGGTTAAATCTGCTAGAGGGTTATTTTTTTGTTCATGATTTTTCCAGTCGGGAAAAGATTTTTTTCTCTCTTATCAAAGCAGCCCCCCACATCAAGGACTGGTGGGAAACCTACTGCGAGCAGAAGGATGAAAGTATCGGCTCACTATTTTCAGCCACACCCACCTAGAATTCATTCTGGGATGCCATCAGGGAGCAGTACTACCCTGTCGGAAGCTATGAGGATCAATACATAAAGTGGACCACGCTGCGGCAAGGAAGGGACCAAGATGTGATAGAGTTTACCAATGTTTTCCATACCCTTCACATAAATTTGTGTATCAAGGATTCAGAGAAGAATTTGATACTCAAATACCATAGTTTCCTGCACAAGTACATCCAGGAAGACATAGAATTCCTGAACATTTCCTCACTCGGCACGACATACCAATATGTCGTCAAGGTCTAGTAAAATTTTAAATAGAAGAAGTGAGACTTTGGATCTGTGAATACGAAGCAAGGGAAAGGTGCCCCCAAACTGTAGAACAAAGGACAAAGCCAAGGCAGGGCCGCCTAAGACAACCTGCCAAAACTGCAAGCAAAGAACAACGTCGTGAAGCCAGAAAAGGACACAGGAAAATGGTGTGAGTTCCATAAGAGCTCCACTCACAACACAAGTGAGTGTCGAGCCAAGTAGTCACTGGTGGCTGAGCTAAAGGTTTCAAAATCAGATGCATGTTCCGACTCTGAGTCAAAACCCGACAAGGGGAATGACAAAGGGAAGCAGATTATCGATGCAGAGCCCAATGCCACTGTTGCCACCATGAAGATCCAGAAGGAGGAACCCGGAGATCCAGAGGAGGAGAAGCATCTCTTCCACTCCCAAATGTGGGTAAAGGGATCCTTGCTACAGTTCATTGTTGATAGCAGGAGCCAAAAGAACCTCATTCGGTAGAGGTCGTGAAGTGGCTAAGCTTACCAACAACAGCACATCCACAACGATACACCATCAGGTGGCTTCACCAAGGATGAGATCTTCACCTTCCATACAACATCAAGCCCTTCACGGACGAGGTATTGTGTGACATTGCTCCCCTTGAAGTTTGTGATGTATTATTAGGACAACCATACTTGTGGAAGTGACATGCTATGTATGAATCAAGGAGCTGTGTTGTTATTATTACTTTGGGAAATAAGTTGTACAGGATACTGGAGGTAGCACCGCCTACCGCCATCTCTTTGGTTAGTGCAAAACAATGGAGTAAGCTCATTTCCAAAACCAGGAAATTTGTTTTCCTGATGATACGCCTTCAAGGAAAGAAGAAGACAGTGGCCATGACCTCAATATGGGGCCCCTCCGCACGACAACTATAGATGGACAAGGTCATGGAGGAGTACGAGGAAATATTCGTGTCCCCCGCAGGGGTCCCTCTACACTGTGAGGTCAAGCACTCCATCAATCTGACCCCAAGTGTGTCGCTACCTAATGGACCAATCTATCAGTGCTCCGTTCTGGAGAACAATGAAATCAAGAGGCAGATTCAGGAGCTACTAATGAAAGGGCACATCCATCTGAGTTCATCGCCTTGTGGGAGCTCAATCATGTTGGTACAGAAGAAGGATGGGACTTGGAGACTCTACATTGACCATTGGTTGCTGAACAAGATCATTGTCCGTAATAGGTACCCAATCCCATGGATTGATGACCTCCTGGACCAACTGAAGGGGGAAAATTATTTCAGCAAGATCGATTTGAAGTCAGGATATCACTAGGTACCAATCGAACCCTTTGATGTGTGGAAGGCTGCCTTCAAAGCCAAGCAGGGCCTTTTCGAATGGTTTGTTATGCCTTTCAGATTGACAAATGCTCCTGCAACCTTCATGAGGCTAATGGATGACATCTTGCGGCCATTCACCAACTCATTTGTAGTGGTATACTTGGATGGCATCTTGATCTTTAGCCAGAATTGGGAAAAGCACCTCCACCACATCCGACAGGTTCTCCAAACACTACGGCAACACAAGTTATGTGCCAATTTGGAGAAACGCATTTTTCGCATGACCCGGGTTCAATATCTGAGATACATTATTGATGAACAAGGGGTGCATGTGGATCCGGCCAAGATCCAAGTCATTCGAGATTGGCCCTCTCCAACCACTCTAACAGAGCTCTGCAGCATTCTAGGTCTTGCCAACTTCTACTGCATGTTGGGATTTTCTCATATCACTTGGCCCTTGAGTCAAGTCACCAAGGGAGGAGTGAAAGTAAAATTCTTTTGGTATGAATCTCAACAAAAGTCATTCATAGAGTTGAAAGTTCGCCTCTGCTTGGCACTAGTGCTTGCATTGCCAGACTTGCAAAAACCATTTGAGATTGAGACAGATGCCTCTGACTATGCTATTGGGGCAGTCCTTACTTAACACGGGCATCCAATGGCATATCGCAGTGAGACACTTTTAGACACAGTCAAAAGTATCCCACTTATGACAAAGAGATGTATTCCATTGTGCAAGCCTGTCGATAATGGAAACTTTACATTTTTGGGAAGGAAACGATCATCCACACAGACCACTAAGCCCTCCAGTTCATACAGACCCAAGGGAAATGGTAGAATGATCGCCATCAGAAGTGGTCCACATACCTGCAACAATTCCATTTTAATATCAAGTATAAGAAGGGCAACACCAATAATGTTGCAAATTGCCTCAGTTGACCATTGATCATGGCATTAACCACCGTGCTCAACTCTTGTGGGCACGAGACTTCTGATTGGCCACTTCTCTACAAAAGCGACCCAGAATTCGATCACACATACCAGACACTCTTGGAGGGTTGGCATGTTCCAGATTTTCACCTCCAAGATGCCCTGTTATGCCACCTGGGTCACCTTTATGTTCCTTCAAGCGAGCGTGCCAAGATGATTTGGGAAGCACACTATAGTCAGGTTGTTGGGCATTTCGGGGTCGAGAAAATGGTGGCAGTACTGTAGAAGTATTTCTATTGGCCGAATCTTCCACAGGATGTCAAGAAGTAAATTAGATCATGCACTACCTGCGTCATTTCCAAATTGACCGTCAAGAAGCAAGGCCTCTATACCTCGCTGCCTACCCTAGTCGACTTTGGGAATCCATCTCCATGGATTACATGTCAGACCTTCCTTCCACTAAGCATGGAAATGACTGTGTTTTTGTGGTCATCAACAGGTTCTCAAAGATGGCCATTATGGCGGCCTACAAGAAGAATATCACAGCAAAAGCCATTGCTAAAATCTCCTTTGAAAGAGTGTGGGTACACTTTGGGATCCCTTAGTCTATCATCTCAGATCAGGACAACAGGTTCCTCAGTACATTTTGGTCCAATCTCTGGTCGATGTTGGACACCAAACTCACTAAGTCCACAGCGTTCCATCCTCAAACTGATGGCCAAACAAAGGTTGTCAATAGGATGATTGTACACATTCTGCACATGTACAACTCAAAGCATCCACGCACATGGGAAGAGATCCTCCTCTATGTTCAGCATAGCTACAACCGGGCTCTCCATAACTCGATTGGCCACAACCCTTTTCAGGTGGACTTGGGATTCCAACCACTATGTCCCATTGATGTGGTCATGCCATTTGCAGCTACTCACCCAGATTCAAATCATGTCTAGTCCGAAATAGCTAAGGAAAACAGCTTCATTGAGCACATCCAACATATTCACCAGTAGTTCCATGACATTCTGGAGAAATAAAATGCCAAGTACAAGCAGCGACATGATCAATATCGAGTGCCACACAAGTTTCAGGTGGGCAACAAAGTCTGGCTACATTTGTAAAAGGCACGCCTTATCGGAGCCTATCGAAAAATCAAACCACTCCGATATGGTCCTTACACCATTACCAAGGCTCTAGGAGACAATGCATTTGAGCTCAGCATTCCCCCATTCCTTGGCCTGCACCAAGTGTTCAATGTGGACCGCCTTCGGCCATATTTTCCACCATTACTAGACACATTCAACATTGCAGAACAACTCACACCCACAGAGTTAAATAAAAATTGCATGGAACAAGCTACAACTGATTGGATCATGGACACACAGATCAAGCACACATGCCAGCAAAATACCCAACTATATCGAGTTGTTAAAGTAGGCCAACTCCTTCACCAGGGCAAGTGGCTCACCAAGGACCAAGTTCAGCAGAAGCTTCCTCATCTCATGGAGGAGCTCAAAGCAATGGGGACCATTTGTTCCTAAGTGGGGAGGAATGATCCAGGTGGATATTGGTGGCAACCCAACAAGTCCACTTGGACCCCCACCATTTTTTCTTTCAGCTTTTCAGTTTCCTTAATTGTAGCATAGTTTACTATTTTTAGCAGTTTTTCGGGTCTTGAACTTCCGGAGCTGTTTTAAGGCCCTAAATGACGTTTTTTGAAAATTTTGGAGAAACATGGGTCCATGGACCGATGTCGCTCTTCCCAAAGTTGTAGTTCTTAGATAGATCTTTCTAACGAGATATTGTATGCGTCAAACGGAGATCGTATGCCAAAGTTACAACCCCAGGAATTTGATGTACCAATTTACCCAAACGTTAGGTTTTTGGATGTTTAGGGTTTTCCATTGTTTCTCAACAATAAATAGGTCTTCGAGCCTCATTGTAACATATTTCATAGGCATGTAGCTACCACATCTCTTCCCAGAGATAAGCTACCATCGCCCTAGCTATTTATTTCCATTTTCTATTTGTAAGAATATCTCAGTATTTTATAATAATGAAATGAAGTATTATTTTCGCTACATCTTTGTGTTTATGGTTATCTTTGTAATTTTTTGTGTCCCTGTTTAAATCTGGATCATTATATCTGTCAGAAGTGTTGAAGAAAGTGTAACTAGGTTCGATATGTACAAATGTAATTTTGATCTGTATACTTGTCGAGAAAAAGATATATTATTTTTGAATTATAAGAATGAGTTTCTTGCTCATTTCATAAGTCTAGGAAAGTAAAAGAGTCAAAGATATCTTCTTGAGAATATATGTAATGTATATAAGTCTACCTAGTGACTAGATTATCCCTCCAAGACCAGCACAATCGTCATGAAGAAGACAACAAGAAAAGTGATAAGGAGTACAGTCATGTCAGCCTCAAATATATATATATATATATAACTATCATGTTGGCTCAATAAATAGAAACAGCGTTTCACACTGTATTTCAGCGCTTTTATGGAGACGTGACAACTATAAATACCATGTTGGGGTCACCACAGGAAACACAGAACTTTGCATAAGCCTCTGCAACTTCGGATATCTCTGATAATTTCAGATAAGTTATAGGAAATACAGTAGCTCAAGAATTTTCGATAAGTGCAAAAGTTCAGGTTTTCGGATGGAAGGATCTTTGTGGTTTTTGGATGGAACGATCTCTGTGGTTTTTAGTGATGCCTCAGCCTCCTTACAGTCTCAATAAATCACTATCCAGGCATGTTGAAACATTTTCCCATTCATAGCATATGTGTGGTGAAATACACTCTCAGCATACCTCTGTCTCAAGCATACTATCTCGGCATTTTAGTGAACAAGAGGATAATCCTAAATCTCGGCATACACTTAAGATGCAATTATATCTTGATCATAGAAGTAATCATAAAGACATTCACAAGCATGATGAAGATCTCAGTATATATATCTTAGCATATATATCTCTATGTTATCTAAATGAAGGAGTGGCAATGATCTCATTGAAGCAGAAAAGATGATCTAGTTGTTATGAAGAAGACCTCTGTGAGGGTGCAACAATAATGAAGATTTTGATGATGCAGTGGTGATGGCCTCAATGGTGTAGCAATGATGATGATCTCAGTAGCGTCAAAGAAGAGGATTGGTGGCTTGGCCTTGGAGTGGCCTAGTAGGTCAAGGGTCAAGGTCTTCGTATTCGTCAAATGGAATCTCTATAAGAATAATTGTGTGCGAGTTTTCCTCTCCAAGAGGGAGAGGTTTTGGCCCTGGCATAAAGCTAAACATCTTGTGTTCTTGTCTCTTTGTTTTTGGTATCTATTTGATGAAATAAGAAACACATGCTCTAATAATGTCAAAGAGAATATTGTGCTAATAACCAAATTAAAATGCTTCACAAATAGTTATCAAGTTAAGAAGAATCACACTAATCCTACTTGCCCTAGATTCTTCAACATGATATTGTAGCTAAGGTGCTAAAGTCAAAGGAAGGGTAACAAAAGAGACATACAAGGACCAATATTCAAGAAGGGAATGAAAGCAAGAGATTTATCAATATTAAAGGATTAGTCCACAATAGCATTCTACAACAATAAAGGCTTTTGTCAAAGAATGAAGTTTCGATCAGAAGTACTCAAAACTCGGGTTCATGGCAGCAAATTTGATGGCTCTCACAGTCTTAGTCTATGTCATGCCACAGGGATCTCAATATAGAATGAAGTTGTTCATTGATGGATATTAATACCATAAAATGATCATCATGGCAAGCAACATCAAGACTTTATGGTTCTACACAATGATGCATACTACAAGGTTCCATAATCCACTTAAGTGATAGCAAGACAATGTTAACTCAAGTTCATCAATAGTTTTCTAATCATAAGAATAAGATGTATAAGTCGAAGAAACTTGAAGACAAGGAGGCAATATTCATACCATTACATCAAGAATCTCATCCAGAGGAAGCATGAATGCATCTGCTTCAACCATCATCAAAGAAATCAAGGTGAAGATTTCATCTTCACATTACAAGTAGGTGTATTTTCAATTTATATATTTGGTTAAATGACTTCATGATTTCAAGGACATATATATGTTGGATTGGTCATCAATCTTCCTTGCATGAAGAATGAGGATAGACATATTCCTCTAAGTAGATGAAGTCATTAAACATATCAATAAGTCTCCTCTGAATTTATGGAAAGGGATACTTATGAAAGATCCCCTCACATAGAAATATTGGAGACATCAAAGTGATGTAGGTGATAAACTCATTCTCTAAATATGCAATCAATAAGGTCACATGGAATATATTCATCATGAAAGTAAAAATCGTATCAAGGGTGTTGGAGAGGTAAATCCCCTCTACGGATAGAGGCGATCCCTACTAGCCCAGAACGGGTCTAGCAACAATCAAACAATGCTATCACGCAAGTTCCTAATTTCGAATAAAAGGTAGGTACTGCAAACCTACTTTAGATCCAACGCTTTAGTTTGTAGAAGAGACGTCGCCCACGTTCCTTTGCCTTGGCCGGTCACGATCCTCCACTATCCATGTGAATGGACACCTGCACACAAAGAGAACAACACAAACACAAGCGTGAAATCTAATATATGCAATTATACATCAGTCAGGAAGGATATAATTCAACATCAACCATTACAAGTACAACGAGAATGGAACCATAATGATAGTCATCTATTATTAATAATCAACAAAAGAGAATACAACCAGCGTCCTGACGTCAAGTCCTCCTTTGGCTGGGTGCTCAGCTACACAAGTCTTGCAAAAGCTTGAAGGGGTGAGGGACAAGCTCTCTCTCTCTTTAATGACAAAGTCTCCTTACTTAGGGAAAGCCTTATGGATACAAAGAAGGCTTCTTGCAACTCCAACCTTTTGATATCTTCCTTTCAGCACAAGTATTGCCACAAGAGTCCAAACTATCAGAACTAGCTTGCTCAAGCCATGGAGACAAGCTTTTATAGGAGGAAAAGGAAGAGATAAGGTCAATCCCCCACAATAATGGATTTGGCTTCATCACTTGGAAACTTCCATGGAATGGTGGCAAACTACTTTCCATCCAAGGAGATTCGAAGCCAAACCATCCTCACTTAACTTGGAGTCAGTTTGGTGAATGAGTTGGACAGAACCTTCGGAGGTTTGATTAGTTCAAAACTTTGCCCAAAATGGTTGGCATGATTGCGACTCTGGGACAGAGCGCTAATGGCGTGCCCCTTCAATAGGATTTTCCGCATTGGCGCGGGCATAACACAGGGCACCAGCGCTAATGCAAAAAGGGCTGTTTTTAAGGGCAATGAGCAGGAGATGTCTTAAGGGCATATGAAGCTCATGTTTAGAGGTGAATAATGCAAGTGGTTTCAAGTCTTGTCACTTCTCACAAGTCCCGGAATGTGTTCTCCAAGGTGTGGGAGAGGGGTAACAGGGACTGTGAAAAACGGTGACAAATTACTGTGTAACAGATGCCCCCTAAAGCACGAGCCCCGTGAGAAAGAGGGGTGAATTGCTTTACAAGAACATGTGTGACTGAAAACACCACCGCCGGAGAACCTGCAAAAAGAAGTACAACTGATATCTCAAGTACATGATATATATGTGGTATGGGTGCAGCCATCCGTAACAGACTATAAAACTAGATCCCAAGCATGGACGCAGCCATCCTATGAGGATCTATGAATGGACTCAGGTATGGTCGCAGCCATCCAATGAATGAGTCATGTAATGATTACAATAATCCACAAAATACAACCCGGATTTCAATATGCACAATCCGGGGGCTTGCGCTCCAGCTCGACCCAAACACAGTATAAGTTCAAGCATGTGAATATAGGAGTCAAAGTCGAACATGCATGAACATCGTCTGATTACCAGTCAATGATGAAAATTGTTAATAGACGCGAGAGGCGCCACCAATAATGACGATGGTCCTCAAGGTACTATAGGTACAATCCACGGCGTGTGAA